>VYZQ01046436.1:0-31627 GCA_013400655.1 Mystacornis crossleyi | reverse complement strand
ATTTCACTTAGTGGATCGAACCTCATGGAAGTATATTAGAATTGTCAGTTACTATAAGCAGAAGCATATACATTTCCTCTGTGCAAGAACTTTTATATGGCTTGAATACAAACTTGATAAAACTGATAAACTGTGGCACATTAGTTACGCACCAGTGGAAAACACAAGGATCTTGATGGTTCAAAAGTTCTGCTTTTTTAATACATAGACGTTATCCTCACTGGTGTTTTCACAAAGTCATGGGCTTTTACTTTCCAGTATATAGCTTGTTTACGGCCAGAAATACAAATTAATATTAGAAACTAATCTCTACTATAACTGAATGAATGAAAAGTTAATTTCACATTTAAAATCCCTTTTACTTAAAAGCAGAGAAGTAACAGGTTCTTTTTAACAAGTCCTGACCCCTCAAAGCTGATGTACATGGACTGGAAAGCCTGGCTTGCTTTTCCAGTCTTGCCAGCTTTGCTTTATAGTATGAATAAGGGGAATAGATATGTAGGAATGTAGATTGAAAAGTTACAATGAAAGTTCTAATTTCTCAATTATCCTTTGTACCTCTGGGAGTCCTGGATGCAGCTGGCCATCAGTGGTCCATACCACTGCACAGTCCCACTGACCAGCTTGCTGTCAGGGTGTGAGAGGCTGGCCAGGGCTGCAGGACAGTGTGACGAACACTGTAAAGCCAGCGCAGGTCTTGTATCAGTCTCAAACATGTGGGACAGGGTGAAGGACCAGCTTCCCCAGGAGAGCAGGAGCCCCTCACTGAGCCCCAGCCCAAGGGATGGGCCCACTTCAGTGCCAAGAAATGCTTGCTAAGCACATGCAAGACCGATGAAGCCAGTGAGGCCAGCAGCCATTGCTGGAGGCTCCATGGAGTCGGCAAAAATACAAACTGAACCAGGCCGCACTGGACACAGCTCGCTTTGTGTGCTGTGCAGACAGCAAAGGAGCTGGGAACACAGTGGTAGGGGCCAGCACGTGCAGCACAGGCTTGAAGAGTTGAGGGATCAGTACTGAGCCATGACTAACTCCAGAAGGTACTAATTTCAACCAAAAGCAAGTGCAGAATGCGTGAGGGAATGATATCCCGTGCAGATCCCAACAACTGTGGAGCTACCGTTTAAAACAAACTGGATCACCTTGTTCACATGCTCAGGACTCTGAATCTGTAAGGCGCAGCTTTTCTCTAACTGTCCAGACCATGCATCCAGAGATTTTTGTCTGTTATTAGAGTCCTCACCAGTTTTCCTTCTCTGAATGCCAGGCTTACAGACTGGCTCACCAAGGGTTTAGTTCCCCTGGAGTCCTTTTTAAACATTGGCATCACATTTATACAAATTTTTTTCCCTGGCAACAACGTAGTTCTAAACAATACATTGCACATCATGGTTAATAATTTTACTATTTCCTTTAGAAGTTCTGGATGAATACCATCTGGTCCTGGGCTGAGCTCGATTCAGCATCTGCTGGTTAAATTGCCAGAGTAAATGAGGAAGAATTTGCTATGAACTTTTGACTCCCCTTTTGGAGTGGATTTCTGCATGAAACATATCAAGATCAAAGAGTTTTATTTTTCCAGGCTTTTATTTTGCATAGATTTACTCAAATGTACAGCCAATAGTCCTCATGTTTGGACAGTTCTGAGTTGCCTTTATAATATCATTTCTATCCACTACATTTAGCTAACTGCATGATAGATCACTCTCCATGCAGATCACTATCATCTCATTGTCTCCCTGCAAGTTTCAGGAGAGAAGAAAACGGAGGTTTTAATGAAATGCTTGCTCATCGCAGATGTAATTTTATAATTTAGGAGAAACAAAAACCTGAATGTCTGTCCCATTTGAACTTCATCATGCATTATTTGGGATGTTGAAAGTTTTAGGCAAGAACTTCCCTCAAGCTGGCTGCTTTATTAGCAACACTGATTTATTAATAAAATTGTTTTTTAATTAAGGAATACTTTAGGTACCCTAATATGACTGTGTAGATAGTTTGGACAAAAGTGTACAAAAATATTTTTCCCCATATTTGAAGGAGGCTTGCTAACCCATGATGACAAAAGAATCAGCCTCTTTTTTTTCTTTTAATTCTAGTCTTTATCCTTTTCTCCCCTGTAATGTCATATACTGAACACACTGCCTTTGCAGCCAATACAGTTGCTGTGCTCTGTCATTTCCTGCTATGTGTATGTGTCTTTTCTCATCCAAAACTAAACCATGTCAGTTTATAGTTACTTCATTTTTTTTTCCTGAAGGATAATCTGCTCTGTTTTTTCATTAATTTGACAAAGATCTTTACTTAATTTAAATAGAAAGTCCACTTGTAAAATGATGAATTTGGAAAAGCATATCTTTATCTGGTGTCTAACTTAAAAATAGTTTTAGGTTTGTTGCCAGGTATTTTTTGTCCTGAAAAGTGAAATAAAATAAACTATTTAGAAAAAACATATATGGAAAGTCATGGTCTATTTCTGTTCTCACTTGCCAGGTTTATGTTGGCATTAGGCCTCTGATTCAGTGGAGTTACTCTCACAGGCACAAACTACAGGGAGATCAGGACCAGTCCACACTTTTGGACAACACACAAAATTCTCAGGAACACATCATAAACTTTTTCAAGGTGATCTGAGCCTGATTTCTATCAGTGTCTCACAGCAAGTGTGTTTAAACAATTTATTTCATACTGATCTGAACTCAATAACATAAGGATGAAATTTTCTTCAGAGCACCTTGTTGTACCATCAGTGATTTCTGAAATACCATTCACCAACCATGGGTGGGATCAAAGTCAAAAAAGGTGCTCCTGTTGCCCCTGCCATGCTTCTGCAAAGGGCATGTACTATGTGGCGTGTTGCTTAATAAATCTCTGGAACACTCCACAGGTCTTCAGTGATGAAATTCTACGTATTTAGGTCATGTTATTATTTAGACACATCTCAAGGTATTTTTTAAATTGTTTGGGCATGACCACTTTTCATTCTTTTGAAGTGCCAATTCATAGTGTTTGAACTTGGGTATTTGCAGTATCATCTACCTGACCTACCTGTGAGATGCAATACAGCTGGTCCTTATGCCTTCAGGGGCATCCAGGCAGCCTGTCCTACCACTTTCCTCAGAAGAGAGGAAATGAGACCTCCGAGGTGATGGCTGTGAGTACAATGTTCATTACAAGACAATGTTCAAGAGTTCTGTAGAAGACAATGTTCAAGGCTCTCTAATGAATGGGATGAATAAAGCATATTATCTCTGTAAATCCTCAGGTCCAATTTCATAATCATGGTAAAGTTTCTATGGGCTTCCAGGGTGAAAGGGATTTCTGCTCCAGAGATTTCTATGCAAATCTGTATACAATTTAGGGAAACTGCATCAAAGAAGTATGTGTAAATCATTTGTCCAGTGTAACAGAAGATCTCATAAAAATCCTTCTGACACCCTGTGACATTACTGACGTCTGGGATGATTCACTATCCACTCATTCCTCCCAAATGGTTTACTGTGCATGTTGCTTACTCATGTCAGCACTCCTCAGCCTGTCACTGAGCTCAGCTGCATCTCCTCTCCCCACACATCTGGCCCTCTAAATATTAAAAATTGAGGGCAGAAGTTTCATCAATACTCTCTGAACAGCTGAAGCTGATCCTTTTCCTTTTAGTGTCTTATCATAATGGAGACGTAAGTGCTATGAGGAATGAATACACACCCACAAAAGAGGAACATAGATATTTTTAAAAGGTGCTCATTTCTTTTGCAGGCTATACATGATGTTGTACAACCCTGATTTTTTTACCTTCACCCTGTGAATATTAATTTGCTGGGACAAAACAGTTCAGGATTTAAGCGAGAGATGCAAGAAAATAGCCCTGCATACCCTTATCCTGCAGGTATATTATGTGCTACAACCCCATGCCAAGTAACCTGCATCAACACGTGGACCAAGAGATCTTTTTTTTTATTGTATTAACACCATCAAGTGTTGGAACCACTAATGTTCTCCTTTGAGCATATCTTTGGATACTAGACCAAAATCAGTCAAAGTCAAAATCCATCACATGTTCTAAGGTACTGGTTGTCTGAGACTCTTCTGAGGTACAGTCATGACTGTAACAAACAGATAAAAGATCAGGGGCTGCCACCAGAAACAACCCCAATAGGTTATAATGTAAGCAACAAAATGGTCTAAGTCTTCTTAACAGTACTCAACTCCTTTACAAAGTTCAAAACTGCAAGAGGCTGCTAAATAAACCCCCACCTGTAACATCTGAGAACTGTAGTCTTTTATTTTAGGATTCCAGTTAGGTACATAACAAAGAGTCACAACCGTTTTACCACAAGAGATTTTCATTAGTATGTCTCACAGAGGTATATTAAAGAAGTTAGTTATGTTAACTGCAGCTACTATGAGTTTCAATTTAAAGATGAAAAAAACAAAGCAAAGTATTTGGCACAGGCCGCTCAGTGGGAGAGTGGAAGAGCAGTGGAAGAGTTGGGAAAAGCAAGGAAGTATTTTCAGACTGCTGCTGCCTGATACTCTGCTCTCAAAAGAAACCATGCTGTCCTCATAACATTAAGATCAAATGGATTTCCACATTTCCACAGAATTAGATAAAGAGATGTTGGTTTCACAACACCAACTAAGTAATTTAGAGACTGGCTGTGCAATTAGCAGGGAGGAAATAGAGAAGGTCAGCTGATGTATTATTGGGTGAATTGGTACCAGCATGTCTGAAGCCAGGGCTTTAATTTAAGATTCCAAAGTTTGTGTGTCTTACTATGTACAGAGAGAAATTACTTTGTGCTCCATGGCATCTCATCTAACATCAATATTTTTAGAGGATTATCAGTTTCTGTTGATGATAAAGTTCCTTAAGGTAACACTACTGAAATTTGTTCACTGACATCTGAGTTCCCAAGAGTTATCTAATCCTTGTTTTAAGGGAACCCAAAATATGGGAAACAAGAAAGACATTGTCTCTATTAGACAAATACTGAAAATAACCCTCACCTGAAAAGAATACATTTAATCAGCAATAGTAATTTTTTAAAATTTCAGCTTTTTATAGGAAACATAAGCTTCCTATGAGCAGTCATCTGATTTGATATAAATTCGCACAAAAAAATGGAACATACAATTTTCTTCTATTTTGATGAATTCTCTGTTATTCTGTAACTGAAGAGGGGCACACAGCCTCATATTTTAAAGGGTAACTGGCTAAACTTCTTCTCAACAACTAAATTCTGAGTATGAATTTTAGTAATTTGAAACAATTCAAACCATGAAATGAGGGTAAAGAACAGAAATTTTATAGGGCATTGCAAAATGTCTCTCAGTTAGAAGACCTATCTATCATTACTACTGGTACAACATAGACAGCTACTGCACTGTATAAACCCCTACCAGCAAAGTCCACAAGAAAACAACACTCTCAAAAGTATGCAATTAAGGAAGGATTTCGATCTAATAAAAAGAAAAGCAAAAAACTGTGTGATGTCCAGAATTTTGTTGGTTTTCCACTTTCATGATTTTGCATGGAAGATTACTCAGACAGCAAGACGACAGGTTGTCCCCTTCAACTTGTGGGCTTATGTAATGTAAGTAAGATTTTAAATTAGGCTCGTGGCCTGCATTTTGTTGCACACAATTAAGTATTTTATTTTTGACTCTTGTTGTTCTACTGTGAGAATCTCCAGGCCAGTTTTTCAGTTAAATGGAACTCTGCTAGCTGGCAGTTTGGACTAATTATTGAACCCAGTAAGATGAGGTACAGGGAGACCTTCCAGAGCAAAGACAATTTACCCCAGCTGAAGTTCTCCTCTAGGTCTTAATTTCTGGAATATTTAGGTTTATTTGTAAATGAGCTAAATGCTCTTCACATTTTGGAATTCTTTGATAGGTATAATGCTGTATGTAGAATGTTGTCAGTTATAATTTTCTGAGAAACCATGGGAGGCAGGTCAAGTCCGTAATGACAAAAAATACTCAAAGTTATTTCAGTTATTGTGCTAAGCTGTCCTGGAAGTATTTGATAGTGATTTCAAAACATTATTAAAATCCTGAAACACCGAAAATAATGCTTTCCAGAGTTTCAGCACAGATGGGCTGTTAAACAATAGTATTGTTGGCCTTACTTGCCACGATTTTGTCTATATAATCCTTAAGAAAACATATTCTGAGGAAAAATTGCGGTAGTTAGTTTGGACAGTTTGCTCATGTTTATACAGTATTACATAGTGCAGGGAGTTAATGTGACTGAAAGTATGTAAGTTTTAAATTAATTTTCATTGTTTAGTCTTTGCTTACATTACAAAACTGTTTTGAATCTGCCAAGAAGTCTCAGCTCTCAAAAGAAGGGAGAAACAAAAGTCCAAGGATAAACTCTGCTCTGAATTCTCTACACTCAATTTTTGACAGAGTCAGATTCAGCCAGGCTGCTATGGTGTGCCCAAATATCCAGGGTTTATAAATCAAGTATATCAGAAGTTATCACGTTGAGTTCGTGAATTCAAAGGCCAGCTCAATGGTTNGTAAGAGGCCTAAAGGAATATGAGCAGGGGCGGGCATTCCAACAGAAGTTGGATCTCTGGAATGTAATCCATGTATACAGAAAAGTTACATTTTACATTTTGCTTTAACAAACATTCGAAAATTTGCAGTAGACTAACTGCAATTAACCGGATATTTTTTTTCTAACATTTTTGTGTGTGTGTGTGCCTGAAGTAATTATCTCATTATATTTGCTTTATATTTGCATTATATTATATTTTTTATATTATATAGTCATTATATTTGCACTTTCATGCATTCTGGTTTGGCCCTTTCCAGAACCACCTGCACTGGTACTAAGTGTGTTTTGTACAGAAAAATCAGTGCAAAACAGTCACAGGTCATACACAAATGATGGCTACTGTGTCCCTTCTTGGATACCCTATCTCTTCACAATGTTCTCCTTTTATTCTAATGCTTTCATTTTGCGATCCTACAGTGTGGGGAAAGTGAGTAAATTGAATTGCTGATAAGAAAATGACAAAAGATCAGTAACAGTTAGTGTTTTGTTTTCACAAGCTTTGCTGACTGAAGTTCCTGGAGCAAGTAAAGTGTTTTTAAAGTATTCTAAGCGATATGCTAGTGAAATGCTCCCAGATTCTACTGTCACCTACTCTGGTTTTGAACCCAGTGGTATTTGAAGTATAATCCTGCTCAAACCATAATCTAACAGTGATCTTATCTCTTTAATTTCAATTTACATTTCAATTATAAAGTCAGAATTATAAGATGCAATTTTATACCTTGTAAGACAGACCTCC
This sequence comes from Mystacornis crossleyi, assembly GCA_013400655.1. Classification (NCBI taxonomy): domain Eukaryota; kingdom Metazoa; phylum Chordata; class Aves; order Passeriformes; family Timaliidae; genus Mystacornis; species Mystacornis crossleyi. Next base: position 24,320 of record VYZQ01046436.1, on the reverse strand, counting down.
CCCAAATCTTCACTTAACCCTCAATGACTGCTAATGAAATTTATCAGGAGCCAAATAGGAATGCTCTGGTAAAAAAAAAGGAATGCGCTATTTCATTAGCAGTTAAACTGAGCCATTTCATACCAGAATATTTTTTTCACAAGACCTTATAAAGAGAAGGCTGGAAATTTAAAATTGGATCATGTGAGAAATATTCAAGTAAATTCTAAAAAATCAGATCATGATATAAATTGGTAAATAAATTTTCATTTTCTGTTTATAGAGGAGTAGGTGGTAGGTGTGAGGAGCACCTACCTCCTATCTATTGCCCATCCTATTCATGTGTAGTTTTCTCCTCCTTTAGGCCAACTTAACCAAAACTGTGAATTTGAAAATGACACCTAAGGTCTGGAGTGTTCATCTCTTAGGCAACCCAACTGAGCTGGGTTCAGTATCACCAAGAGTGGTGTTATTTCCAGTTCTAAGTAGAAATAAATGGTTAAGTCTCAAAGATTTGTGCCTCTTGGATAAGGTTATGAAAGATAGTAGTATCTTGTTGCATGAGGATATTTAAAAAAAATATTTTAAATTAAAGAAAAAAGGATACTAACTCATGTCACAGTTACATTTTGCTAGAAGTTAAAACCACTGGATGGCTATAGATAATTTGGGTTTTGGTGTCCTAAACCACTGCATAATGATGCCAAAGTAAAGTGTTTTTCTACCCGAATATTTGTAAAATCAACATCCATATATACATTTTATTCTCCAAATCCCCTACCAAACATGTTTTACAGGCTGTTTTAAGTATTTGTCTCATCCATATTCTCACTGCAAACCTCATAGATATATCTGGAGANGCAGTCCCTGACTCACAGAGGAGCAGCGAGGTGCTGCAAAACACGGAATCCAAACAGGACTGGAGAGAGGGGTGTGGGTGAGGGATGGGGAGATCTTGGGACAACTCTTACAATCCCTTATTCTCTTTTTAGCTTCCTTCAAAGAGTCCATGCCATGAAGCTGTGTCAGGGGAGGTTTAGGTTGGATATCAGGAAAAGGTTCTTCACCCAGAGGGTGGCTGGGCACTGGACCAGGCTCCCCAGGGAAGTGGTCACAGCACCAAATCTGGCAGAGCTCAAGAAGCATTTGGACAATACTCTCGGGGACATGGTGTGACTCTTGGGGATGGTCCTGTGCAGAGTCTGGAGCTGGAGTCGATGCTCCTCATGGATGCCTTCCAACTCAGGATATTCTATGATTCTATGATGATCTCAGGCTGTTATTTCCCTGTATGCCAATACCTATGTGGGGGGACAAGCTTATGTATCACACCTTTGATCTAAATCTTTATTTTGCTGCTTTTGTTATTAGCCTAATTTTGCCAAAATGAAAAGCCGTTCTGCTGTTGAACAGCTCCAATCAGGTATTTTAATTCTATATTTCAGGTTGTTGCTATACACCATCCAGCAGAAATTCACCCTGCTCTACTCTCACTGAGTGCAAGCCTCGATGCAGTTTCAGACAAAGACCAGGACATTTTAGCCACACTAGCTATTAGAGTGTATACATGTATTTATTTAAGATCAGAGCACATTTTATCCCATCTGCTCTGGAAAATGTGTTCTTTGCTAAACAGCGGGTAGGAATGTTGGCCACGGGGTCCTTCCTATGAAGAACAGAAGTGATCAATGATAAATTGCAGTGCTATATGACTGCTTACTCATATTAATGACTGATAGTCTCAGCTAGGCTGTACAGTTTTTGGTTTATCAGTTTCATACCTTGTCTCTCCACTTTCATTTTAGCAATAAATACAATTTATTTCAACCCTTCCTGAGCCCTTTAGCACATTCACCTTTGTGAATGTTTTCTAATTTTCCTTCCTTGTCTTTCTGGGGGCATGTTGCAATATAGATTGTAAGATTCAAGCCTGTATCCTGTAATTAACAAAATAATACAATTTTTTAATGGAACTACCTGTGTCCTTTTTTTGATTTAGCAAATTTGTTGTGCATTTGAAAGATTTCTTCACAGACCTCTAAACAGTGATGCAAAACAGAAAACCTAAATGCATTTTTATATTTAAAATTTTTGGTTTCAATGTGCAGAGCTTCATCTGAAATCAAATCATTTGGGTTTGTCTGTCCTCCCTAGAGGCGTGTATAATATTTTCGTGTAATTTTTCCTTTAAGCAGATCCGTACATTAATTTGTATGCTTTGGGTTAGTGAAAGCAGGGTAGTCTGCTACTCAGTGGCTCTGAATCCAGCCTTCAGAGCTGTGCTTCACATGTGTGCTCTTCCATCTCACTGTTCCACTCTTTTTTGGGTGAATTTTTGAGTGTGTTGTTATAATGAATTATTTCCACAGTAAAAGCTTGATCATTTAGTTGTGTTTCATACATGCACAACAATTCCTGTAACAGGCAGTATTAGTAATCAATGTTTCAGATAATTTTCTGCAATAATGTATTCCTTTATATAAACAGAGAAACAGTAGAAATTTAGAAATTAGGGCTCAGTTTTACATTTTGACTTAATCTCTTTTGAACTAATGCAGGACAACTGCCAGTATTTCAACAGAGGATTCTTTAGATCCCCACCATGGCCTGAGATTTGTCAGAGAAGATTCTATTCCATAGTTGGTGACGATGTTTAATCAGTGCCCGGTGCTCCCTTTCGATGATATACGGCATTTATCCATACAGGGAAGGGAAAGCGCCATCACAGGGACAAAACTATGGGAAACCTACAAAGGTTCTGCTTGCTATGTTCTGCTCATTCAGCATTTTCTTTTTGCGGCACTTCCAGTTGTCTTTCCAACAGAGCAGACATCAAGTTAAGGAAGCAGAAATCAAGGTAAAGGATATCTGAGAAATCGTTGTAATGGAAGTGAAAATCTTCATGACTGAAATTAGATTGTTCCTTTGAACAGTTACAGTAGCTGGTTAACCATAACCATTAAAAAACCCTTCCAGAGTTCCTACTTCCTCTTGGTTTATTCTTCACATTTGAATCTTCTATTTGAAAAGTTATCAAACAAGGAAATGACACAACGGAATAATCCTTCACATGGGGGGGAAAAAAAAAAAGAGAAAGGATTAATCAACTTTGTCATCAAATCTTAATCAGTAGAATAAAATGTACCCAAGAAGAGATCCTTGTTCTGCCACTGAAGTTTATAGTTCTACCTCTTAATGATTAAGGAGAAGGCAGCTATGATTTAGACACTAAATAATGTCTGCCAAGGTGGTTTTGGAAGACTTGCAACACACACTGATATGACTATGTAGTAAATTGTATATATTTCAGGCAGTGAACAAAAGTATAACAGACTACCGTAAAACATTTATTACATTTTCCACAGAAGACAAATTCCCCTACTGCAATAAGTAGGATACAGCATTGAGAAGCTTTTTCAGTGGAGTAATGCTCAATATTGTGTAACACATAAACAGAGAATGAGAGGGTTTGATATTTTTCAGAAGTAGATATAAAACATCACCACACATATGCTTTTAGATATTTTCATAGCATCATAGAAAGGCTTGGGTTGGAAGGAACCCTAAAGATCATCTCGTTCCAATCCCCCTTTCCAAGGGCAGGGATACCACCCACTAGATCAGATCGTTCCTATTTTTAAAAAGAGCATACTTAACGTGACAGAGGAGACCCAAGTCCTGCTTGTATTTAGATCACACAGACCCACTGGAGTCAAGAGGTTTGAAAAGAACACAGAATCTCAACCTAGCACACCCACACACCGGTAAGGTCTGACGTGGAGATGTTAACTAAGCATCTACTGAGACAGTTCTTTTTACTGCATTTCTTCCTTATGGACCATTTGGCTAAAGTTTGTAAAAATCTTAAAAGAAATAGCTAAAGTAAGCTGCTATGTGTGAACTGAGAAAATGCTTATTCAGGAATGCTGAATCGTGTCTTTTAAAATGTTTGGCTACATGCAATAGTTGTGTAAATTTCCAGATAGACTTGCTCTCAGGTGAATATACAATTTAGAGATACAAAATATATATGCCACGCGGGAATTGCATAAACTACTCAGTGTATAAACTGTATTTGTGATTCAGCATATGTTTCTCTTCAGTGTGTATCTAGATCAAAAGATTCCATTTCTGCTTTAAGTCCGAGAAATCCTACATCAGCGTAATTATTTCTTAATGCATGGTAAATGCACACATGGGATTTTACCAACCAGAAGAAACAGAATATTACAGCTAAAACTTGTGTCACTTGACTAATAATAGAACACATGAAAAATGGACTAAATCTAATAACAGTAGAAAAACTAGGGACTTTGTGCATGTTAGTTTTGTTACATATTTGATAACTCACAGTTCCTGCTATGACTCAGAAATGCTACAAAAAAGTACCAGTAATAGATATTATGACCTGAGATGCATGGTCTGCTGTAGGGAGGCTTACACCTATCTAAAGCCAAGGTTTAGTAGGAAATTACCTAAAATCAAGAACTGAAGCAACGAGAAACTCCTGAAACTAGACTGATAATCCTTGACATCACTGGTAGTCAAAGTCTAGTTCTCAAGTTCAGCCACGTATTAGAGAAAATATATTACTTCTCATGAACAACAGTCTTCAGTAAGAGATGTTTTCTGCTCTGATAAGTGAAGATACATCATCTAAACTTCCTACATTCTTCAGATCGCATCAGTGGTATTGGGGCAAAAAAAAATCTCATTACTCCACAGGAACTGATTATTTTAAAGAAAGTATTGAAACTTGTCAAAATACACAGTCACTTTTTGGTAATTTGAATAAAGTTTGAAAGTCAGGAGGGTGAATCACTGACAGAACTTTCTTCTTCTGTCATTCCTCTGTTATCAGCTCCAAACAATAAATCATGATTCTGACTGCACAAAGGAACCAGTGGATATTGTAAAGGGGATCTTGCAGGATTGGCCATAACAGAGATTAAAGTTTAATATACATTTGTCTAATATACAGGGTGAGCACACACAATAAAAGACTGAATATGACGTTCTCTGAAAGTACCTGCTTGGATGAGAAATCTATTGGAACCTGACACTGTAGTTCACAGGTGAAGTTCTGATAATGGCTTGAAATGGAGGACTGGGGTTATGGATTTTAAACCCTCATGAATTAAAATGGTTCCATATGGAGAAAGAAGAAATGAATTTTTGGACAGGAGTAGCTCTTTAGATGAAAAAAACACTAACCAATTACACAAAAAATCCAGTTTATCTGAGCAGGGATAAAAGTACCTTGTCCAAGAAAGGTGGATTTGGAGGGTTTGGGTGGTAAGGGAGGATGTGTGTGGCTTTTGTTTGAGTTTGTTGGGGTTTTTTCTTCTAATGTCTTATCTTTTGTTTTGGCAGAAAATAGAAAGTTGTTGGGTTGGGTTGTTGTTTTTTGGGGTTTGATTTGGTTTTGTTTTTCTGTTTTGTTTTGTTTTGTTCTTTGGTGTTGTTTTTCGGTGTTGTTTTTTNTGTTTTGTTTTGTTTTGTTCTTTGGTGTTGTTTTTCGGTGTTGTTTTAGTGGTATTGGGGCTTTTTTTTGGTTTTTTTTTTGTTTTGTTTTCTGTTTTGTTTTGTTTTGTTCTTTGGTGTTGTTTTTCGGTGTTGTTTTTTGGTTTTGTTTTTACTATTTCATTTTACCTTGGGGAGTGGGTGGGTTTTGTTCTTTTTTTTTCCCCCTAAACCTGTGTTTCTGTGGCACTTGGCTGCTCTGGGACACAGCCATCCTCACAGCTGACCCAGACCGCCACTAGGGTTTGCCCACGCTGTCACCCTCCTGGCAGTGTCTCATGCAGCGCAAAACAAAGGCAATTACTCAGAGAGCTACGCAGTACTTCTGATACGTTATCAGGCTGAATGCAATATGTAGCTCTCCCCAGGTAGCATTAACCTCCTCGGCCCTCAGGGTGCAAAGGAAAGGGAAGTGGCTCACCTACAGTAATAAATCCCAATGATTGCATGCTTAGTCCTAATCTGCACCGTACCTTGTTCCGTTTTACTGCCAGCACTGAGCGCATGAAGGCACCCACCCTCAGAACAGGTAAGGGGGCAGTGTTCCCACTCCAGCCCCTCCGCGCCCCTGTTCCCCCAGCAGAGAAAGGAGCCCCAAGAGGAGACTTCATGACTTAGCATTTCTCACAGCAACAGACTAAAAGGTAAAGGTGGGATCAGGGCAGCATGGGTGTTGTGAATTCCTTAGGGGATGAGTGTCTTGTGAGCAGCTGACTGGAAGTGCTAGGATTTTATTGGCTGCTGGGATTTTGTGATTGGGACTGTTGGGATTTTATTGACCTTGCTGGGATTTTGCTGTCTTCCCTCATCCATTAATTACTTGTCATTCAACACCACTGCCTCCTTTAGTGATAGCTGCAGAAAGCCCTGCTTGATATTAGATCAACTACCATATTACATGGAAAAAGCCAAGCTGACTATGTCATTTTTACTTTCCATTGCCAAATTCTCGATACTTTCCAGACCTGTCATGGCAGATAAATAAAAGACACTTGGGATACCAGTATCAAGTACAGTTAAGTGAAGTAACTTGACACAAAACACAGTAAACAAAGGTATAACACTGTAGAGCACTGCAGATGCAAATGGAGGAGGAATACAAAGGGAAGAAAATTGGTGTTCAAGGGTATAAGACTGAGACACTGAGTGGGAAAGACCAGCAAGCCAAAACAGAAAAACTATGACATCTACACCAAACCTCCTGATAAAACCAAGCTAGCTCTGGTGTGTGGTACTGGACATCATAAAATTACTCTATGCTGACTGTACTGCAGTTGATTACTTGCAGTTTAAAAGGAAATCATGATGAAAAAGCCGTAATTGTCAAAAACTTATCACATGAACCAAGATAAAACAGTCATGTGATAGCAGGGGGATAGGCTAAAGCCTTAGTTGGGATTTCTGCCAATTCCTGTTATTTAAGTGATATTTTTTAACAATGATCCTGTATTTCTCAAGCTGCTATGCAGTACACTCCTTGTAAGGAAACAAGAAAGAAGCACACACTTAAGCATGAGATTTCTTAACTGGATATGGTTGGGATACACAAGAAGCTGTTAACAGCACTCGGTAAGATTCTGTAGATTATCTCCTTATATTGCCCTACTTTTTAGCTTGGATTGGCATTTACAAAAAGTAAGTTTTTCCTACCCATACTAGAAATGTAACTGACCAAAGGGAAACCCAGTGGAAGGAAACCAGACTGGAAATAGCCTAAGAAAACAGGGAATGAAGAGTGACAGATATACATACACAGAAGGTTACAAAGGAAAACTTGGAGCAGAGGTAGTCAACTGCAGGAAATTATTCATCCGCTGCTGGCATTAGTTTTTGGTCCTGTTTTCTTGACCTATAGATATCAGGATGGCTTCTGCAGACCTTCAAAGTCTTATGCATTCCACATGAAACTCACCTGATGTATCATTTCCCCATATTTCCCCGTAGCAGGGGAACACACCCTTCTAATCCACAAGGTGTTGTGGCTTCTGCCCCACTCCATGACCCGTCACGTGGCCGAATGCGGTGCCTGCAGATCACAACATGGAAAGCAGCCAGAGACCGTGTTGTGCTACCAGTAGGAATGTACCCAACCTCTGAGACCTCACATGTCAAGCAGCCCTTACAAGTAACATGCTCACCAAACACAGTGTAAGACTGCCATCCCTGTGGCAGGTTCGCTCACAAACTGGAAAGGAAAACGCTGCTGTGGACTGTGCCAGGCAAGGAAGGAGGGCTTTCTCTCACACTTGCAGCTGAAATGTAAAATTCTGGACTTCAGCTGTTGACCTTCCGAGCTTATGGTCATGCTCCAGTTTTTTGCATGTGCTTTTCTTAGCAGGTGAAGTTCCCACAAAAACAAATGATCCTTGTCAATTAAAAAAAAAAACACCAAAACAACAAACAAAGCAAACAAATCAAAATGAGGAGAGGATTCCCCTCTATATGGGAATATTCTGCAGGCTTTTTAAATGAACTAGCACAGAAAGCTATTACACTTCGTATGCTTGTTCAGTTGGCAATGTAGACAAAAATTTCATTAGTTCTCTCAATACACAGAAAAAGTAAATGTGCTTACTGTTACCCCTAACTTCATACATGCATGTAAGAAAAGAACTGATGGAAAACCTGATGTAAATCAGAATAGACATTCAGGGTACTGATAGACAGCTGGGCACTTGATTTCCCCATGCTCTCCATGAACTGAGAAGCAACATCTCCTCAGTATTTTGATTAGCATAAGTGACTTTTTCAGATTTCTCTACAGACCATTAAAGAACTTTATCTCTTATCTTCTGTTACTGGTCTTCTTTAAATTTCATTTTATCCAGAAGTGCTGATAGATAACTCAAAACTGGTTCCAGACAAATGAGTTCAGCTGCATTTTTATACCCATTATATGCAGTTGTCTTTCTTATTGGCACAACTGATGACAGCTATCATTTCCTCATATCTGTCACTCCCAACAGTGAAAAATTTACTCCCGACGTTTCAGAATCTTGAAACATTCTTTGTTTTACAGAGGTCGGCCTCAGAGCTGAAAATGGGTCCCAATGCTTTGGAGGTCAACGATCAGCTTTTCCATGTTATCTCCTCTCTTAGCTTATTTATTAATCGTTCTAGGACTTTAAAGGCCATATTTTGATTTAGCAAATTAGTTTAGCAAGTAAAAATTTGATTACAAGGTTCTGTTATTGATGCACATAGGAATAGATTTTGCCAGAAGGGCTAAATAGATTAAAGTTCCTTGCAGGTACATCAGGCAGGGAGGTGCACATAGTGCCACACATCTGCTCGGCTTCAATGAGGACTGCGGTCGGCTCCCCGGACTGAGCCTGAGCTAACGCCTCACCATGCTGAGCAGACAAGGGTAAAATACCCAAAAGGGCAATAAAACTCAGCATCAGGCCTCAGGAAGCACACAGAAATGTGTCTTCGGGTCGGAGAAACCTGTCCATAAAAATGGGATGTCCAGGACCCTGGGCATCCCAGCAGCTGAATCGATGCGCTGGAACCAGGACTCGTCATTTCTCTCCTCCTTCCTTTCTTTCTTTCTGTGCTTATATAGTAGGTCAGGGCATAACAATTTCCAGTAGTTTTCTAATAAAACGTTCTGATTGTTTGCGGGCCCTTTGCCTTCGGTCGTTCCTTTCGACCAGGAGCATCTGCGACCCTTGGGGGCTGCCTTCCCCGTCGGGGCGGGGCGGCGGCGCGGAACCTTTCAGTGCGGCGCCGCTTCCCGCCCGGACGCAGCCGCAGCACGGCGCCCGCTGCCGCCGTTGCCGGGTAACGCGGCGCTGCGGCGGCGACGGCGGCCCGGCCGGGCGGGGGCCGCGATGCTGGACCCGGACCGCGGGCTGTCCCTCACCATCGCGAGGGTCGTGCAGCGGCTGCAGGGCTCCAGCCTCCACTCACAGCTGGAGCGACAGGCCCGGGTGAGCCCTGACCTGCCGCTGTGCTCCCACGCACGCCTCCCTTCCTCGCTGCCCCTCCCCGGCGCTTTGTTCCAGGCCGGCGCCCCCGGCCCGTGTGGCCTCCGCGTGGTCAGGGGGTCCGGGGCCTCCCGGCGCCACTCGTCCCCTCCCTCTTTTCCTGCTCCCGCTCCTCTTCCTCCTCGGCGGGGCCGGAGAGCGGTGTGTTTGGTTTCTAGAGCAGTGTTTATTGTGTCTTCCCTTGGGACCCGAGGATTTCGCAGTGAATATGAAGACTATCCGTCTGAAATCTCACTGCTTCAAATATAGGTCCTGACACGAATTGTTTTTTTAATCTTTAATTTGGAGAGCTTTAAATTCCACCCACCCTCCCCCGCTCCCCTGGTGCCCCTGAGAAAATGAGGATTTGGTGAAAATAAGTGAAAATAAATGGAAAAAACCATGCATGGAAGTACATTTTAGTAGCTGGGAAAACAGTTGCTTTTTTTTATATTTAATAACTCATCTGTACTTGAAGCCAGATTTTCATATATCAGCTGAATTTAATTCATGTTTCAGATTAAAATTGTGTCAATTTTCGTGATCATGATAACCTAGTCATGATGCTGTAACAAATATTGTACGTTACTGAAATATTTTGGGCTGGATTTTATAAAATCTTGTGCTTTTTTTTTTTTTTTTTTTTTAGGATGCCGTGTCCATTATCTGTTCATTAGTTTTGTTGTATTTTTAAATGAAACATGATTTTCCTCTTTGAATGTCCCTAAAGCTTTCTATAGCAAGTGACATCACTGCCTATCTTTTGTTTGTTTTGTATTTAAATTTGCTTATTTGGTCTCTAAGTACTTTTATAAAAATGTGTGTCTGCCTTGCTTCTGTTGACAGGGCTTTCTAAGTCTTTACGTAAGCAAATGTGCGTCGTGACTTGAAGGGGGCTGGAATTATGGGAGAGTTTAGAGCCTGGGTTCTGCTAAATGTTGGGAAGTTGAATATCCTAAATACCCTGACATGAGGAATGGAGAGTCAGACCTTGTCCTTAAAACAGGTAGTGAACAGGACTCTCTTTTAATAGCTCCATTACTGCTTATAACAAACTGTATGCACTCCCTTCCGTGTGCATTCTTTCATCCCTGTCTCTGGCAGGGCCTGATTTCACAGTCATTTGACACTTTGCATGGGTTTTTTGAGACAGGAGAAAGCCTGGAGAAGAAAAAAAGAAGTTCATATAGGTCCAATGATCATTCTAGTCATATGAAGTGCTAAGGGGAAAGAAAAGAAACAGGGTAACAAATATTCAAGTTTATTCTTAGAGTTGTGTTTGAAAGCTTTATAGTAGAAGGTTAAATCAGAGCTGTAGATTAGTGTAGTGATCTTACAGATACGTCAATGATGGGATTTCTCGATCGAATGAATTATCTCTTGGAGATTGTAGTTTAAATTGGTAGGGTCAAATGTATGCTGTGTTTGTCAGGAATCTGTGTGTTCATGATAGAGAGGGGTTTTTTATTCACTTTGTGTGCATTTATGTTCTTTCGTGTATGGAAGACTTGGCTTATTTATAATGCTTGGATAGTCATGTCATATACCATGCATTTGAGTGGCTTGTCTCCCTCCCTTTGCAGCTGTGCAGAACTCTGGAAGTTTCTGAATTTTGCTTCACTCTGTATTAAATTAGTGCTTGATATTCTTCCCGTTACACGGGGTATTGCTGGAGTTGCACTGTCAAATATGAAATTTTAGCTGTTGCTGTGCATCACAGCTGAACTCCAGTTTACTAGTAGGGGTTTTTTTCTGCTAGTTAACAATGCTGAGTCTGCACCATTTGTGATTTTGAAGGGTGGTCCTTTTTTAGGGGATTTTAAACTATTTTGGGAGATGCACGCTGTATTTTGAGAAGTCTTTGGAATCAGTGCATCAGAGTGAAACTTACTTTTGCTTTGGGTATTTATACTGCAGTTATACGTCACAACTATTCTTCATCTATTAGTGTAGGAAATTAGGTTGCTGGTATGCGTTCCTCAAAAATATTTACAGTCTCTGAAAATACAGAGTCAAAATGGATCGTAAGGTCCGTTATAATATTGCCTGAAATTTTGAAAGAACATATAGTCTTACAAACAGTATTTTAATTATTAACAAAAACTGTGTTTTGTAAATTCATCTCTTCTTTTATTGTCTAGGAAGGAGAGCTCAGAATGAACAGTTCACTGATGAGTCAATAAAATTTTGAGGAAAACACATTATCCTGACATTATTTGTGAGAGGTGATAGAGTAGCCCTGTGGTTATGAACTGATGAAACCAGTGCTTTGCTTGGCTGTCACTGGGAGCCTGAGCAAGTGTCAAGGGCTGTGATACGCAATCTCTTTGAAATAACTTTGGCATGGGCATCAAATGATTTGCTATCACAGCTTGACCTCTGGGGATACCAAGATAATCACATTTTTATCCCAAAGATTGAAGTACAGGGAGTGTCATATGCTTGTAAGTGATGAATGAATAAATAAATAAATGCTGGTTTGATTTTTGTAGATTGAGTTTTGATATATTGGTAATGTTACTGCAGTTAATAAGAGATTAATGCAGGAAAGAGCTAATGTGCCTATCATTTGCTTTGGAATTTCTGCTGAACATATTTTGTAGTGTGTTTGAAAGGAAAGAGTAACAGTTACAAAGGGCCAAAATATTAGACAGTAACTTTTCAACGGGTAGAATTGCTGCTGTGGTTAGTGGGGCAACAGAAGAGACATCTAATTTTCTGGGCACAATTTCACTGTGCAAGTTTGTAATTAAATTTGTTTTTATCTGGATTTTTCTCTTCCCTTTCTGAATTGTAAATGTTTTTAAGGTAGTTATTAGAGGTGTTTAGAAAAACTAAGACATGGACATCTTCAAGGACAAAATGCAGTTTTAAAACAAATTCTTTTGTTTTAAAAATCTTGCTAAAATTCTGTGTTAGGGAAAATCTGTGTCAGTGAACTGACAATAAAAATGAAACAGTTCAGAGACATGAAAAAAGTGCTACCTTTTTGGCACATTTTCATTTGCGGCCAATTCAGAAACTTTGTTTTTCATAGTGTTTGAAGGAAGTTGGGCTTTCTTAATGAGTTAAGATTAATCAATCTTAATTTTTGTCCCATGCAAACCTCTAATACAAATCAGTCTAACTCAGAGTTGCCCAGAACCTCTAGTGACTAGGGGCAAATAACAAGTAAAGTTAAAAAAAACCCCAACCAACAAACAAAAGCTTCAGTAGATTATTCCTAAAGAAGTTTCCTAAAACAGGAGGTGGCAATAAAATGAAAGAGAAAGGTTCTAAATTATGTTTGAAATGGATCAAGGAGATTTAAAATGGAACAAGGAGTCCCTCTCCCCCCACCCTGGCACTGTCTGCATCGATGTTCTCAGATCTGTTTCTTGTAGGTATGTCTGGAATGGGACAACCTGAGGGGCAACTTGTAAAAAAGCCTGATAAGGGCTGTTAAAGGAGGCTAAAAGGGGTAATATAAATATAAAATCAGCCCTGAAAACCCATCCTACCCCCTGTAGCAATTAAGTTTGGAAGTGAGAATAGATTGTAGGAGGTACAAGAAGGTGCAAAGAAGGGTGGAGAGGAGATACCGTGATGAGAAACGCTGTCCCGAGGAGGAGAATGTGCCGTCATTCTTTGAGCAGACCTGTGATAGAACCAGAAGGGTTTAAAGACAGTACTGATCAAAGGGAGAGGTAAGGGTCTCTACAAGACTTGAGATAGAGCAAAGGAGGACAGGACTTGCTTTGGGAGCACTAGGAACCTTGCAGCTGGAGTAGTGCCTGACTGTGCTTGTAAAGAGAGTGTAGGTAAATAAGCTTAGATATTTTATGTGGAGTGAATGGTTTGTAAGATATCTTAGCATGTTATTTTCATGACATTTTTCACCGATTAAAAAAAAAAGAAATTTATACCAATCTCAGCTTAAATAAAAGATCAAATTAAGGAGGAGAATGTTTCTGTGCAATGTAGCATTTATTTAATAAAAATTAACAAACAAATGTAGGCTCATGAGTCATCATAGATAATTAATTGTTCATTTTCATGCATTGTATTTGGCAAAGGATTTACTATCCTTGCTGATAGAGTTTGTACATTTGTTTTAAGTGGTTCAGCAGTTATATTTGTATTACAGTGAATTTTAAATTGAATGCAGTTGAGTATGTATTGCTCAGATGATGGAGTTCAGAAGCAATGCAAGCTTAATTGGCAGGGTAGTACTTTCTTAGTAATGTGGATTCTGTTTTTGCCTTGTGTGTGTGTTTTATTTTCAGCACTAATTTTATATAAAAATAAAACAGAAAATTAAAACATTAAAATTAAAAAGCATTAAAATTAAACATTAAAATTATATCATTAAAATATATGCTCATATCTTGTAGCACAGCATAATATTTGAAGCTGTTTATTCCTATATGAGGCTGATTGAAGCTCTCTGTATCTGCTAGGTTATTTTTACTTGAACAAGAAAGTTCATAATACCTTTTCCCTTAGTGTAGTTCATGTAGAAATATAGAAGGGCTGGAAAATTGTCAGTGTAATCAGGGATTAACACTTATTGATATTTGTTTAGTTAGGCTCAGAATGATTCTTCTTTGTGTTACAAAAATGTATAACCAAAACTAAAATGTCTCCCTTAAAGTTGCAAGGTTTTAAGTTTTTGGTGAGTGTTTATGTTGAAATTGTTGTAGTTGTGCTCGAAGTGGTTTTTACCAAGTTCGTTTGGTCCTAATAAAGTCCAGTTAGTGTAGAATGGAGTACACAAGGAAAGGTGAATATTTATTAGCTTTCACTGAATTTACTTCTGCTAAAGATGGATTATATTTGGGGATTGTGCTTTATTGTAATTTGGGAAATAATAGCAATAAAACCGGAAAACATTGTGCACTTGTGCAAAATCATAATGAACAGTAATAAAAGCTTTGAGAGGGTACAGGTTTATCTAAACAAAAAAGGCTTTGAAGATAAGTTATGGTGGAAAGCCTGTAAAAATATTTAGATTGTGTAAAGTTATTTGCAGAACTGTTTGCAGCAGGATAAAAATAAATGTGTGTTCACCTGATGCAGTTCCACATTTCAGTATCGTTGGGTCACTTCTCTGCAGTGTTTATTCTTGTTGAGAAAAGAAATAGTTTAACACAGGACTTATGCTGGAACACTTTGTTCTGTCAAGCCTCCTCTTTGTAATATGTTGCTGTTCCTCTAGCTATTTTCCTTTGCTACTGTGCGTAGTATGAGCTGTGGTTGATGGGTCATCTCTTGCATGATCAATGCTGCTCCAGTCATGATGACTGAATGACTCTTTCAAATGTAGATGCTAATTTGCCAATAGGTTGATCTCCGTTCAGTTCCTCTGTGAATCAATTTACTTTTTCCAGCAGCCTTTTAATCTGACTGTTGTGCTATCCTTCTGCTTGCTTTAGGCCACATCAGTGCTGAGTGTCTGGATTTTCTTCCATCTTGGCATCCAGCTGGAGAGTACAGAGAGCAAATTTAGAACATTGCTTATGATGCTGAGTGCCCAAATCTCAGGAGGATACCTTTCCAAAAGCAAAGATGTACACACAAGATTGCTAGTGGTACCTTAGCCACCAGCAAATTTGGCAAAATTTTGGAAGTCCCCAGACTATCCTAGTGTTCTGAACAGCTGAAGAGTGGGGGGTGCCAAGACATGCTGTAATGGTAGCTTGTTTTTTGAAGGAATGTGGAAGAGACAGGTGCTTCTTGATTTGCAAGAAGCTGACCAACACTGTAGAGGAACACAGACATCCAACAGCTGGGCCTCGGTGCCTTATCCATAAGATTATGCACAATGCTAGTTTTACAGGGAAAAATTGTTAGGCATTAACATTCATTAAAAATAATCAGGTTTTTTTTGTGAAATGTGCTACTTTCATTCCTGTTTCCTTTCAGGGCGCTGTATTGGCCTGACTCAGCCTCTGAATATTTGACTTTTTCCCTGTGCCTTCATAGATTGTTCCTCTATATTGCTCACTCTCTATTGCCCTGCTTATATAAGGAGTGAGGGTCTCCTTGTAGTAACAGATACTATTTTTTTTATATAAGTAAGATACTCTTTCATCAAGATGTGTGTATTGAAATTGGTAGTTCTACCTGGGTCTTTGCTGCATTTTGATCATGCAGGAAATTAATTCAGTTCATGAGTATAAATCTTGTCAGTGTGGGGTTTTTTCCCAATAAATCTTAGTCAAGCATTTTTATCTCCCTAAAGTTGTAGTAATGCTTTTTTATATAAATAAAATTTTGTCAACATATTTTTCATTCTACCAAGAAATCACAGGGGATAAAAATGCAAATGAAACTTAGTCAGTATGTTGTACCAAGCAGTTTTAAACAAACCAACCCCACCTGAAATATAAACACCTAAATGTGTTTACCAGCATAGTACAACACAGAAATAAGTCGGATCAGTTAATCCAATGGAAAAACAAGATTACGTGGGAGACCTGGACTAGTAATTTTGGAACATCAGCTCTGCTAAGTTCCCTTGATTCCTCAGTTTAGTTCCCATAAACACCTGTAGAAATTCCAAAGAGGTACCGTACTGTTAAGTTCAGCAAAACAGTTCTGAAGAGAGTTCCTTTCACTTACCAAAAAGAGTATTTTCCCTTGTTGTGTTACACAGAGCTAGAGTATGGTCTGTGTTAGAGCCGGCTGCAGCTGCTGGCCGGACTGTTTGCCACATTCTCAGGTATCTAATTTCTGATTTGAAAAGTGATCAGCAATCCAGGGGGCAATGAGTCCCTAACAGTTTCTGTGGCTCTCTTGTTCTGCTTAGCACTTAGGAATGTATTGATCATAACACAGAAGTAAACAAAAGGGAGAGTGTAAATGGGAGGAGGCTTTTGCAATTGAACCCCAAATTGGTGAAAGTGGAGACAAAAGTGCCCNGGAAGGTAACCAGTGGAGGTTGATGCATTAGTGTAATCCTTGGAGAAGATTTTCCCCAATGTGCTCTCCTGTTTCTTTTTTGACTGCCTTTCTGCTGCATACGGGAGAGTTGCTGGATTTTATGTTCTGTAGCTGGGGAACAGGCTCTGTTGGGAACAATGGTTTACAAGAAAGACCTCTGTTGTTTTTTTGGCCTGACATGGAAAATGGGAAGTAGTCTGTGGGCTGAACTCCTTAATGCCTTCTAATGCAGTATGCTGTATCAGTTTCCAGAATTGCCAGAAATCTCCAAAAAATCCCCTGTTCTCATCAACAGGAGTGTCAGATAGTCCTTAATAAGCCAAGAGCTCATAGGTGTGTGAACAGCAGAGAATTAAAATACTGTTCTGATTGCACTGCCTTCATTTCTTGCACTGTTTACAGTGTCAAGATAATTAACCCACTCTTTAGCAGATTGTACAGGAGCTTTCTTTTTTTATGTGATTCATCGTCTGTCAGTGAGCTGTATCTGTGAGGGGTTTTTTTTGCATATCAAAAAAGTATACCAGGCCTGACAGGTAAACACCTTATGGACCTTGAGATTAGAATTAGCCATATTCAACCCAAAGACAAAGCTGAACATTTACAAAAAGGTGCACAAAAACTTCTGGGGAACAGTATGGCAAAATCTGCTCTGCTTGATACGTATTACTTTATTTAAAATCCCTACAGGAGGTATACAGAACCACTGCCTTGCAGCAGAAAAAACCGATCAGCCTGACAAACGTTGTCCAGAAAGGACATAGGATTTTCCATCAAAGTAGCTTCAGAAGGAATCCTTCATAAAATACTCCTTGAGGTTTTTGCTTAAAAGGGTGTTTTGTGAGCTGCTGTAGAACTCCCATAAAAGTCTTTGTTTCCCTGACATTAGCAACAATCCTTTGCCAGCTTTTACCATTATGCTGAATGGAATACATGTTTGTCATTTGACATGAGAGTTATGCAACTCACCACACCTTACAGTCTGTGCTTACGATGACCTTTCTTTCTCAGATGCCTGCTTACAGTCTCTTTGCTATTGCAGTCAATAAACCAAAAAAACCCCATAAATGCCTTCCTTACCTGTAATGGCAAGAGGACTTGAAAGAAGAGGAGAAATGCTGATGCTGTCTTTCTCTGCATTATTGTCTATTCATCTTTTCATCTGGGGAAAATGGAAAAGTTTCCTTAAGATTCTGCATTGTGAATTCACCTGGACCAACTTTTCCAGTGCAGAAACACCCTTTTCTATGTATAAACTGTAGGGCAAATTTTAGGATTTTGGAGTTTTAGTTGTGTGTGATGGACTTAAAGCACGCCATGCTGTCAGCAGTGCTGGCAAACTGCACAAGTTGGTGGAAGATTATTTTTAATTGCAGGATAACTTACTGCAATAGAATCAATAGCTGACACACCTACAGCATATTGTTGAGTAGCTTTTGGTAAGAGGTGTCTCACATTTCTATGTAGATGATAGGGCCATATGCTTCTAACATATGCCTGGAGCTGTCCTGGCTGTGGAGTAAGTTGCACACAGATCTTCTGGTGTTGTTTTCAAGTTAGCATCCAGGGTTGCTATTTTTTTTCTAAACCTTTAGCTTTATTATCTGATGTTAATCAGCTATTGCCATGTACCATGCTTAGCAGAATATATATTAGAAGGCACTTCACAGAAACTTCTGAGTTTCTTCTTGTCCTTTTGGACCTTTGTCATGTATTTGTTTCCTCCTCGTCTAGCTGTAGAAGGAGGAGATGCTATCGCAGCTGGTCCTGCTGTTGCTGAAAGATGTGCAGCACCATCTGTGTGGTAGTGTCATGGTATGGTTGTAAAGCTGGGTAGTGCCTAATTATCTCTGTTGAGTGCATTTCATTGCAAGAGGTCATATATACCCAGTGGTCACAGCAGCAGTAGGGAATGATTGGTGCACAGTTTTTTTGGTTTGAAAATGGCATTTCTTATCTGAAAGGGATGAACTGTGGGAGGTTGAGTGAGAAATTATGGAATGTTTTCAATTTTATTCTTTCAGGTGAAATACAGTGACTGGCTTCTAGTTTTTCCATGTGTACCTTATGACCAATTCCTTCATGTGTATAGTCTAGCATTTGTGCTAAGTATGTGGGGTATTTACTCAGATTATTAAACATATATGTTTATATGCATTCATTGCATATTCTACTCCCTTCTTCTCTCTCCTTCCCCACATACACTTTTTTGCATTGATGTAAAAGGCAAAGACACTGAGTGAGAAAAAAGTTAACTGATATTTTTGACTGCAATAGCCATTTGCTCAAGGGAGGAGTTTGTTTTGTGTGTAACCTTAAGCATGTTTATTACTTACTGTGTAACTTAATGTAATTTCTCTTTAGTGCTTGATGCTTATTTATTAATTTTTCGTATTAGGTTAGCCTACACAAACCAGAAATTAAGCTGGAAACACTAAAAGAGGATATTAAGCATTTTCTGAAGACGTCAGGTTTGTAACACTTCATTGATACATTTGTGAATAGTATAAATTTATGTAAGAACATATGGATATAAGTGATGAAAACAGTAGTTTGTGCAGCTTGGTGTCTTGTCACTGACAGTAGCCACAAGCAGACATTCAGTGATTCCAGATTATTAAACCAGATAGAGAAAATTAAAAGGGAAAATGTTCCCTTTTGAAAGAAAAAGATTCCATCTGCATTTTGAAAAACATACTATGCAAAGAAGTGCTTTTATAATTTTGTAAGGTACTAGTGATTTTTTTGAAAGTTCTGAGTAAAATGAGAGTTCAGTCACTTCTGGAAATGGAAATTAATTTTTATGGAGATACTCTTGAAAATTTTACCTTTAGTTAAATTTCCAATTTGCATTGGAAGTTGTCAGCTATGTAAATATAATGTGAAGATCTTACGATAACTGATCTAATATAATAGTCAGGAACACTGGGTCTATTAATATTAATTGTTGGTTTAATAAAATGATGGCTTTGAAAAAATAGAATGAAAATTTTTTAACCAAAACTATGTAATTATTTGAACAGCAGATGGAAATAAAGGATTTTCAGTCTTTACAGAGGTTTCAACTTGCAGTTTTCCTGTCTTAATTAGATTAAGGTTTCCCCATCTCTTCCTGTCTGTCTGGTAGGTAAACACGAACTGAGACCAGACATAAAACTCCAGTGATTGCAAAGCAACCTCTGATTGATGTTCCGTTAGTATTAATTCCTTAAGTTGGCTTCTGGTTGTTTTTGTATTTTAACAGGTTGGGAAAAGAAGCTTCAGAATGCTGTTTATAGTGAACTCAATGTGTGAGTTTATTTAGTATTTTTACTTAATGAGTTCTACTCACATGATTTACTTTTGATCCATTTGTATATAGAGGTGTCTGGTGTGTTACTAGAATCTGCAATATCTGTCATAGCAAGGGTACCTGCTTCATTTCTGTTTTTAAAGTGCTGTTATTTCTTCTTCATCCTAGTGAAAATACTGAACTCAAGTGCAATTTAAAGAATGAGTGAAATAAATATCACCACATTTTGTAGTTCCTTTGGTATTTTCTTTTTTGCTTTACTTCCAAAGGTACCAAGGGTCATAATAAAAGTCTGGTGTAAATGAGGTAGTTGCTGCAAATGAGTTTTAATTGAGGTGTTTATCATAGCATTGCACATATTTGTTGTATTATTTTTAAAAATCTTCAAGATACTCGATCTCTAGGCTTCCCAGGTCAGTGCTTATCATGTTTGGGATATGGTTATAAACACACTAAAATTTGTCAAGTTTCCCTTTTAATTATTGTTCAGCAAACTTTGGATTAATTATTAATTTAATTATTGTTCAGCAAACTTCTGGGAAGCATGATTTTCTTTACGTTCTGGCACAGTGGAAAGGTGAATTTCATAACAGATATAGCCATAAATGCAACTATAAAATAAGAAATGTGGATGCAAATCTATTAGTGTTAATTTAAATAAACTTGTTAGAGTTATCAGTTTAGCAGTTTAGATAAATGTATCTTTAGTAGTATGAGGGACTTAATTCAGCAAAATGCTTCTATCTATTACTAAGGATTCATCTTCATCATAACTTTTCAGGGGAAAATATTTACCTGTCTCTAGGGCTAATGCACGGAAATAAGCAGCAAAATAATGAAATTAGCCATGAAAAATTGAAATTAACTATGGACACCATGATTTCATGAGCATTGTGGAAAAGCCAAGAAACAGCATTGCTCAAATGTGCTGGTATTGATTCCATTTTACACACTGGGACAGAATAGTCCAGAACAAATTTGCAACAAGATTGACCTTATCAGTTAAAAATGGGAAGAAATTTGGCGAGGGTTTCCCAAAAACGTGTGATACGAACTGATTGAATACATTCAAACAAATGAAAATTCAGGCTGTTAGAGAAACTATGTGTAAATTTAGTTTCCTGAAAGACATATGAGACACTTTAAATTAAGCTGGATAAAATGTTTGGCAAAAACTCACTGGAAATAATCTGCACTACTGAAAGATAAATTAGTATTTTGGTTTGGTTTTTAATGTTTGTTCCAGCTTTTATATTTTGGCATAATGCAATTTATGAGTGGATATTCAACTTTGCTTTGGTCAACACCTCAGAGTTCTAATTACTTTGGACATATACATGTTCACTATTGATTTTTAAAAAGAGATACCCAAAAACATGTATGGTCTGTTGAAAAAATGTGATGACTTGGAAAGTTCCAGGGAATCATAAGGATGACATGATGTGAAGAGAATACATGTCTAAAATACCTGATTTGTTAATGTAATTATTTGATTTTATTTTACAAATATGTGAAATTATAAGGGAGCGTTATTTTTAATGCAAGCAGAACTCATGTTGAAATGTTAATAATTCTTACATATTGTTATCTTGTTTCTATCCATAGAATGGATAAGGAAAAAATACTTCTAAAAATAATACTTGGTTTTGATTTCTTTGCTTTCTTTTCCTACCTCAAAAGAAAACCAGGTTTCTAGTAAAGGATAGAGCATTAATGGCAATGATTAGTAATGCTGAAAGTCATAGGAATGATAGAATGGTTAGGGTTGGAAGGGACCTTAAAGATCATCTAGTTTCAACAGCATACAATTGTGTTTTTACTAGTGCTCTCATGAAAGAAGTTACATTTAGATTTACAAATACAGGATTAATTAAGCAAAATAAAAAATCAGAATATTTAAAGTTTACTATATTTTCTTCTTAAGGTTTCCTTCTCCCTGTCATCCTGCAGCACCACCTGAGCATATTAAAGAACCTTTGGCCTACATGAGGAAAGCACAGGTTGGTGGTTATCAATTTTCCATTCATATCAGATCTTTAATTAGACTGTTTGAAATTTACTCTGTAGAATGTTAATGTATTTCTAGTTTTTATACCTTAGGAAAAGCACAGATTTGTAATTGCATCAAAGTTAATAGTAATATTGTATATGTGACATTTTACATAAATACGGAAAATGCTCAAGTAATTCTCCAGCCATGAAAGAAGTAGGATATAGTGGCAGGTAGGTGAAAAATGTAGAATAGAGATGACGTGAATATGTCAAAGAGGATAATTTGGTTTCATTGAGAAGAAGAAAAGCAGTAGCTATAGGTCATTTCACTTAGGGTTACAAAAACATTTTTTCAAGAGACACAGGCAGTTTCATAATGAAAGATAACAGGCTGAAGAGACAGCGAGATCTTCAGAAAGAAGAGATATATTTAGTACTTAGAAATGTGAAAGGAAGATGAAAAATATAGCGCTAAGGAGCTTATGGAATATTGAAGGAGAATAAGAGAAACTGGACTATAAAGATTAAATGAGGATTTTTGGTGTCAGGAAAAAATACTTCTGCTTTGTTGGTTTTATTTTTTCGCCAGTATATGCCATTTGAAATAAACAAAAGAAATCCACATAAAAAACGTAAAGAAAAATTAACGAGTTTCAAGAATATGCTCTAACCAAAACATCTGAGGTAGGGATAAAAGTGTATTTAACTACACTGTGCCTAGAAATACTTTGCAGTTTTCTTTTACAAGATACTCAACAAATTGTATTACTTTTACAGTCATATTGTTGTTTATTCCATGAAGTTGTATCTCTCTGGCCTGGGTTTCAGTCTTTAGGATTTGGGGATAAATATTGCTTTAATAAATTTTTCTTGTGTGGTGTGAAATGTAATGCCACAATTTGCTGCCTGAAAAGAATCACTCTTATTAGTTTATTAATGCAAAAAGCACAGAGATATATCTATATGCCTGTTTGTCTAAACCAGTTTCATGGGTTATTATTTTACAAAAGTGTATGTAATACTTGCAGTATTTTTAGCTGTATGTAGAAAGGCCTGTTATTCCAGTAGTTTAAAGATGAGCAGAAGTCCTGTCTTTGCTAGTTTCAAAATTTGATAGCCCTTTTTCAAAGAGTATTAGTCATCCATGTCCTCTGGGTGGGTTAACCCTGGTAGGCAGCTCAGCCACTCACTCACTTTCCCCCAGCAAAACAGGAGAGAATCAAAAGGGCAAAAGTGAGAAATCGTGTTACAAAGACGGTTTAATTGGCAAAGCAAAAGCTACACGTCAACAAAACGGAATAGGAATACACTGATTGCTTTCCATCGTCAGGCAACTTTTGTCCCAGCTTCTTTATTTGGAACATGATGTTCTATAGTCTGGAATATCCCCTTGCTCACTAGGGGTCAGCTGTTCTAGCTCTGTCTTATCCCAATTTCTTGTGCACTCCCAGCCTCCTTGCCATTGGGGAAGCATAGAAACAGAGAAGACCTTGAAGCTGTATATGCACTTCTCAGCAAGAGCTAAAACACTGGTGTGTTATCAACACCCTTTTGCTCACAAATCCAAAAGACAGCACCATACCAACTATTATGAAGAAAATTATCCCAGCCAAAACCAGTAGATGCTCTTTCAAACCCTTTCTTGAAATACAGGTCTTTGATAAAGACTTGTGAATCCTTTCCATAGAGAAATACTTGTAAATGATGATAGTTGTGAAGTAGTAATAAATGCACAGTTAGGGAACTAATATTATCTTTTCAGAAACCACTGAGATACATGCAAATATTTGATTTTCAACTTGACACACATTTATCTCTGTAGATAATGGACCTGTAAGAAAACATCATCAGATCAATTGAATCACAACTAGGTTTTGTTCTGTTACTCTTTTTGATTAAAGAGCAATAAACAGTGTAAAAAGCTTACAAAGTCAGTGTTTCAGTGGTTTTGTTTGTTTAAAATATTTGGAAATAGCTAAAATCCAAGTATACAGGTTGCTAATACCTTATGAGAGATAAAAGTGAAAATATTACAATTTACTTCCATAGGTATTGAAAATCTAATTATGTTTTGAAAGTAGAAGACTGTTTTTATTTTATTTGTAGGTAGGGGCTTTTTAAAATTTATTTTCATTTAGCATCACAGCAGTTGGAAAAAAAATATTTTGGTCTTATGATCGAAATTTGTCACCATAGAAAAATGTCTATATAAGTCATATTTGTCATTTTCTATTTTTATTAGGTACAGTCACAATTTAAGATGCTGTTTCCATTATTGTAAGTTAGGTGACAATTTATTTACCCTTTCCTGTCTTGATTAATTTTGCTCTGTTTCAGAATTCTGGAAATAAGGGTACTACTCCCTGAAAACCATCTTTGATAGCGATTGGAATGACTTTGAATCAGTGATTAAAACTAGATTAATGTTTTTTCTTGAGTAGGTATTAAAATGTTCATAATTAACCCTTTTTCTCCTCACTTTGGTTCTGTTTTCTCATAAGTGGCAGACTGAAGTTTTTATACTGCTTTCTTTTCCTACCTCAAAAGAAAACCAGGTTTCTAGTAAAGGATAGAACATTAATGGCAATGATTAGTAATGCTGAATGTCATAAGAATGATAGAATGGAAGGGACCTTAAAGAT
>VYZQ01046435.1:8097-18982 GCA_013400655.1 Mystacornis crossleyi | reverse complement strand
CCTTAACAGTTCAGTCTCTCACACGTCCTTGTCGCTCTCTGCAGCTTCTCGAGGAGGGAAAGTGGAGAGATGCCAAGCTTTTCTCCCTGGTACCCACTGAGAGGACATGTGGAAATGGCTCAGAGCTCCTTCAGGGGAGGCTCGGGCTGGACATTCGGTGTAATTTCCTTACCAAGAGGGCGGTCTCTGTGTCAGGCAGCATTTAGCAGTGATCTGTTGCATCCCCCGGCTGCTTGGATAGAAGCAGTATTTTTCACCGGTTGTATCTAAGTTTTCAAGAAAATCAGTCTTACACATGCTCTGAAAATGCAGCAGAAGTGTAGTGATCCACTACAATTAGTGACTGATGAGGAATTTCTTTCTTTATTCCACATCTAGGTGTCATGGAGAAATCTAGCACTGCAGGCTAGATACCCTCCTAGTCTTCTGTGTAGTCATGTCCCAGGCTCACATCTCTTTGACTACAGGTTATATATTCATCATTGTGGATTGTGGTTTTCCCATGACTTACTTAAAAACCAACTGGTTGTTTCCATCCAAGTCTTGAATTAAGAGCGTTCTTGCTACCCATCCCCCTTGTATTTGCATTTTATCTAGTTTTTATTACTCAAAATGCTGACTCCTGCTTTGTTCATTCATGGAAATAGTGTGTAAAGTCAACCCAAGGCCAGCTAATAACCAGTTGTTCTTAACTGATCCTGAGATTTTCATCTCTTTTTTGCCAGTGCTTTCACCCATCTTACAGTTTTTGAATTAATTTCCAGCTTCTGTCGTTAATCTAATAATTTCCATTGAGCATGGAATCAAACACTTAAATAAATTCCAAATAAACCATCTGTACCCCATTTATTACATTTCTTCTTAGGCTAATTAACTTCTCTTCTTTTTCCATGCTGTTGTTATCTGTAGGTGATTTAGAGTACTTGGAGGATTTCCTTTCAACCTAGCCAAGAAGTTTTCTCAAATGAGATAAAGAAATCCCACGCAGATTTTTTTGTTGGATTAGCAATTACAGAGCCAGAATCGCAGTAGAAAACAGAGAATACATAAAGAACATATCTCAACCCCAGTGAATAACTTTTTTATTAATAGACCTTTTTTTTTTTTTTAACTGTATGGTTAAACTTTATTTTCTAACTTAAGAACTTTTTTTCCTTTACATCTAGGGATTTCATTTGATTTATGAAATCATGCTAAAATTTCATAAATCTCTCCCCTTTCAGTTATTATTACTGTGAAAGACACTTGACTATAGTTTGCAGTTCTAGATTATCTTTTTTTTTTTTAATAAGCAAAATGTAAAAAAATACCATATTCGCCTGTGAAGTCTCTCAGTGAAAATGCCAGCAGGTTCTTGGAGGCACGGTGTTTAATCATCCAAGAGAGCTATTTTGTTTCTTTTAATTCACTCCCTTAGGCCTCTAAATTCCTTTCTGAAATGTTCTTTTTCTGCTCATTATGTGATAGTCATTGTAACAAATAGAGCAACGAATCTGTTACCTAACACTGTAGCTATGTAGAGCTCACAATTCATTTGAGATACATCTAAATACTCCCTGAATACATTTTTACCTTATGTAACATATTCCCAAGTGTTTTCTTCCTTGTTATTTGAACTTTAATTAAGGAACTTAAGTTTCCAATATACAATCAACTTTAATCTTTGAATTATAGGGTGTTGTTAAAAGTTAAGGAAACAAGACTAAGACTATTCAGCCCTGGAAATGTTTCAATTTTTTCCTTTGATATCCCGATTTTCTTGTCTGAGTGCCTGAGAACATAATTGTACCCATACTCTTGTTTCTGGATAATGATGACCTTCAACAGCTGTCAAAACCGTGGAAGAACTTCCAGCAGGTAATGTCAGATATCAGTGCCCATATTCAAGTTCACTGTTAGGAAACAAGGTGAGGTGGAATTTCCCTTCAGTTTCATCCAGCAGAACCATCCACATTTCTGCATAGCCAGAGACAGGGAGCAGCACAACCCACACATAAGTGGGCACAGAGCAGTAGTAACAGGCCGAGCCCTCCATGCTGTGGATAATCTAAAGACAAGCCCCCTGTCTGGCCAGCTGGAGTCTTGTGGAATTAATTTTCAATCTGTCCACTAGAGCTGGCAACTGAGATCCTGACGGAAGAAAAAAACCAAAATACCAATACCCCAAAAGACCCAGCTCCCCCCCTTCAAGTTTTATGCAGAATATTCTTATTTGACTTTAGACTATATCAACATTTTTAAAGAGAAAGGGAGAAAAAGAATCTCCCATTTCTGCATGTTTTTGTATCTCCTGCCTTGTGCACATGCTGGGAGCTATTTATGGATCTTGCATGGACCATGAGTCTATATGCCATTTTTGCTAATCATTACGCTTTTGGAGAGTGTTGGAGAACAGGGTTTTTTTCTAATCAAGGCAGTTAATTGGAATTGAGCAAAGAACACTGCAGTCTAATGTCTGGTGTGTTTGTGTCGATTTGAATGAAAATACTGTAATATTTATGTGATAGTAATGAGCCTCTGATAGTATTTACCTAATTCTAGAAGGGATATGCAAATGAGGCATGCTCAGGAGATCAGGTGTGGCCTAATGAAGTGTAAACCACAAAATATATCTGGAAAACATTTATTTTTTAGTTATGTAGCAATGAAGACATTTGGGAGAGGGTTTAACTGCTGAGAGAGAAACCAGCACTTGGTAAGATGACATTTTCAGTCTTCAAGAACTTCCATGAAAAGCTCAGGTGGAGGCACAGAAGACAGAGTGAATGCCTTTAAATCACTTAGAAATTATCAGATAAGATTCTGGTTTCCCATTTGTTTTAAATATTTTTTTTTCTAATGAAACAGTTATAAATAAGTAACCTGAGAATTTTAAGTCTCTCCTCTCATCATATAAGACTCAAACAGCACCATCAACTCACAAGTAATTTTCCACTGATTTTCAGCATTCCATCAGGCTTGGGAAGGGAAGTTCTACTTCATTTTCCTTTTTAGGCTTATTTTATTCTGAATTTCAATATTTTTTTGAGCCCAATGAGTGGGTTTTGTCATGTTCAAATTTTAGGCTTTTGTTTGGTCTGTTCAGGACTAATACTGCAAATAAATGCCAGCAGAGAAACTGCTGTCAGCATGAAGAGGAGTGTTGGCTTAACCACGGATGGACCTCCAAAGACTCTCCAAAAACAACTTGCAGCCATTTGGTTTTAAATTAAAAGAAGCAACACAATGTATTTAAAAACCAAATGTGAAGTTGTCAGTACAATGTTTTGGAGCTGAACAAGCTTCTCTTTAAAGCTGCAACAACCACAAATGCAGGGTTTTTTACTGAATATTTACATTTTTTAACTAAATATTTACATTCCACATCAGTTTCCTGTAACACAATAGCTCAGGACAGAATGGAACCCAACCTCCATTTGACACAGAGTGATTCCCATATTCCTAAACGTCAATGATCTTGGAATTCAGTGAGAAACAGGGCAACAGAAATTGGTGAAGCTACCAAGTGGGTGAAGGTTTTTATTAAATGTAGAACATTATATTTCAAAAGCAAGAAAACAGATGGCACTGAAGTCAGCTGTGATGTAACCAGACACAATTCCCATTCCGTGGGGATGTTGTCTCTACTTTCAGCTAAGCTGAATTTGCAAAACAAAGTTACTATTGTGGCAATGAGGCTCTCACGCCACGATGAGTTTGCACAAAGGCAGGCAGCAAGCCTGCATTTATTTGATGTCATCGGGAGAAGCATAGAAGAACAAAAGTGAGCACAGAGCAGGTGGCAGCTCCTCCTGCCTGGCTGCCCCGGCAAGGGGAGTAAGCTCAGGCTCTGCTGCATTCCTTTGCAGGAGACATTGGAGCATGGACTTGGATACGTATTCTGCTGCTTTAGCCACCGTACTTTGCAGCATTCCCACGAGATACACGCTCAATTCCAGCAGGCAGTCTTCCCTGCAGATATGGCTGCACAAGCTCCCATCCCAAACCTGATCCGTTTCCACAGGCACAGGCTGTCCTGCTGGCACTGCCCAAGATGACCATGAGCACAGGGAGGGGAAGCTCAGCGATGGTGTTGGCAGGAGGGGTCACACTGCAGCAGAAAGCCTGCAGGCAGCACTCCCATGAACCCTGGGCTCCCGGTGTTCCTGGAGCTGCCTTGCTGTTCCTGTCTCTCCTGAACTACTTGTAGCAGGTGTAGCTGGCCATAGTAATGCTCAGATCCTGCTGGTGGTGGCTGATACTTCCTACTGCCCTCCTCAGATGTGGGAAGAATAGATGCCAAGCCATCAGGCAGCTGGGGCTCCTTGGGATGCAGCTCAGGCTGCAGCTGCTGACTACTGCGCTCTCCACAACCAAACTTGAATGTCCTTACCTAAGTCATAGGACAGGCTCTCTGCCCCTCTGGGCGGGAGGTTGCACTCACAAGAACACAAAAATTTGTCAAAAGGCTGCAGGAATTTCTGTCTTGACCTGAATCTCCAGCTTGACCTGGTGGACACAAATGTTTAAACTCTGACGGTTTTTACTGAGATGAGGTTTGAATAAGAAGTCCCAAATGGAAAATTACTGCAAAATTACTGTGTTTAGTTAGTTCCCTATAATGCTATCAAGAGATGCTCATAGCCAAGGAACTCGGGTACAGGTGGAGGTGAAGCCCAAAAGCCAAAAGATGCCAAACTTGAGTTGTGAGCCTGTGCAAAATCACAGCTCCTCCGTGTCCTGCTGATCCTTCCCACACAGGTGAAACATACACCCTGCTCCCGTCTCCACAGGGCATCCAAAAAGGTGGAAAATGCTTTCGAGCAGACCCTCACCTAGTGAAGATCCCAGCTCTGCCCAGCTCTATTGCAGAAGAATTTCCCTGTCAAGTTTCCTTGGATCAACCTGGGATTTTTCACTGAGGGGAAAGCCTGCCCTCCCAGTGCTCAGCCAGGACACCAAGACAATCCTTTCTATGCAGTCAGGATAAACTTGGCAAATAAGATAAACTTTAGATGGAGCTAAACCCAGATGATTCTCTAGCAGCAGTTTTACTTAATCTTGAAGTAATTCTAGTTGGCAGCTGACTTATGTAGCCTGATACTAAAATTCTCAACTGTATTTTTATCTGCCTCTGTAGCATGCAAAGCAGTATAATAGCATCTCACTTACTTTTTCTGGAATAATAGATGGAAAAAATAGCATAGTATCACATCTCAAAACCATAGTCAAAATCTTTTTTCTTTTATTCTATTTAATGCTTAATATCTGGCAAAATACAATAAATAATCTTTCAATCTAGGACAATTAGATGTTATGCTTAAGAAAATGTTCAGAGAAGATGTAAAAATAAATTAATATCTTACTATTTCACTTCAATGACAAAGCAGGCATCAGTTTTAGACAACTGAGAAATTTTCAGCCATGAAAGATAAATGAACATATCCTGCCCTTTCATAAACACATCGCTATCATTGAAACCAGCAGAAAATACACCCATACCCACACCCACACCCACGTATATGTGCCTGCTTAGAGGGCAAAATTTGGCCTAGATCTTACAAAATGGTAGTTCGCAATTGACATTCACGTGTTTAATTTTTTAACAAATAAAACTTCAGAATGTTCATGTATCTTACATTTTCCAAATCCTGTTATTGCAACTTATACGAAACATTAGCATATAAAAAGTCATCACCGTACAACCATGTATTTTTTTCCAAAAGTCAGTGTCAGAACAATAAAAACCAGCTAATTCATTAAAACCAGATTTATTGTTAATGTGCTGATGTTTGCATTAGCTGTCTTCTGTTTTAAGCACAAGGAATCTATTAAAACATAAAAGGCAAAAGTGGCTCAGAAAATGACAAACTCTCCAACAACATACTTGTAGCGTTACTAACACTTATCTGGCACTATGGTTAATTGAAAACCAACGTAAACACAATGAGGTACAGATACCAATGGACATTCCTCACAACTGTGCAAACTGTGGGCCTCATCCTGCAAATACCACTGGCTCCAGAGCTTTGTCCCAGGGCTGGTCCCACCGAGTCCAACTGCAAATCCCTGCAGCAGCCCCCACCGCTGCCATTTGCAGGAAGAGGTCCTGTGGCCCTCATGTCATGCACCAAATACATGTACAGTGCCTCAGATTTCAAACTGATGCAAATTTACATTTCATTTCTTTAGACTCAAAAAGATGACCTAGCTTCTGTAAAGTCTTATATAAATATTCTCTTAAAATTGTTAGAGGGTCTTCTATTTCAAGGGAAATCTAATAAAATATTTGATTTTAAATTAGGCAAATTGCTTTTAAATTAGGCAAAGAGTGTTGGAGCTGCTTTTTGTAAAAAAGCAACAATATTCCTTTGTTGTGAGATATTTTATATATTTCCAGTCACTCTTCCCTTTATGTTACAGAAAGTAAGAGGCAGAGCTATTATAATTTTGTTGATGCAATTGCCTGTGGAGTTCTGAAACAGCCCAATGGATTTTTTTGTGATGATGCTGAGTCTTAAATTCATTCCTTTTCACTAGCTTTTTCCCCCAGATTGTTTTATTCTGCTTCTTCGGTCTTTTCAGAACTAGCTCCAGCTGAATTATCTGCCTCATACATTTTATCAAGAACATCTTCAAAGGATTTCCCACTGCAGTCATAGGTTTTACTTGTAGGTCCCATATGTGTTCGGATGCGAGCTCCTGGTTGGTATAACTGCATGGCTGGACGATCCTAGAAGGAAGAAGATACGGTTAACACTCTGAGAAACCCACGTGGGACACAACTGTGGGATTTTAAAGTTTTGAATCTTTACGAAGAAAGTAGATTTTGTGTTAAATTACTTTACATTTCATAAGAACCAGGAAAAAAATGGAGTGTAATGAAAATTGACTGGGTATTCAATATCTAGTATTCAATATATGCTGTTTGTAACACTATTCTTGGGAGCCAAACATTTCGAATAAATGAAGAATGCTGTAAAAATTAAAGATCCTATGATACATCTGACATAAACAAGGAGAAATACTGCAGACAATTATAAAACATGGTATTACAAGTAAAAAAAAAAAAGTTGCTACCTTCACTAACATCAGCTGAGAAGAACAATAGCCTGAGCACTTGCAACTCTGCAGATGAATGACAAATATTACACATAAGCATAAAAATCCAAGACAGACCAGAGAACAGTTTAGCAGGTAGCAGCTAGAAAATTAACCTCAACTGATCATCACTCATCACCCAATCATTACTAGAATTTAAACATGCAATGCACATTTGAATTACACAGTCAAAATAAAATTGCACAGTTATTGCTCCACTTCATCTTGCCTTCCATACTGAGTATGAGAGCAGGAGAATGTATGCAGGGATAATAAACAAAGTACAATTTGAGCATGTGCACGCTCTGAGAGTGACCCAATCATACACATGCTGCTCTGATAATGAAAAAATGGAAAGAGCCAGTTTACATGGAAAAGACACCTTAAACCTGCAAATGGTGATGCTCTGTAGCTCTTCAGAGCACTTTTTATTCTTGACATTTCAATAGTAAAACACACTGATTAGAAATTAGAAACACTGCTTAAGAAGTCTTTTCCTAGTAAGGGTTTTTTAGACCTTATAGTGTTACAAAGCAACCGAAAGCTCACCAATATCTGAGCTTTCTGATCAAAGTCTTGTATTAAGTGTAACAAACAGCTAGCAGCCTACTTGAAGACAATGGCAGAGCACTGAAATTGTCCTACATCAAACCATACCAATTTTCAATTGCCTTCATAATTTGAAGTAATTCTGGACTTCTGTTCTTTCACTCTTTTTTCTTATTCCCAGTGCACATTTCCTCTTTTCTTTTTCCTTCACCTTTTTGATCCACTTGTCTTTTTTTGATCCACTTTTTTTCTCCTTCTCTTTAAATCAGATCTCAAGATTCACTACTGAGCCTTATGACTCGATCGTTCTAGTTAGTGCTTTGCAGTGTGGTATGAAATGTGTAAAAGTAGATCCTCTGACAAGCTGTGCCCATTAGAAAGTTTATGATAAAGGGTCCAAATGACCTTTCCTACCACAGCCTCTGTAGCCTGCTGTTTGCATAAAAGCTATCATGTTACTTGCACTGGAGATTTCCCACTTTTTAATTACTTCTTACAAACTTCAGAAAGTGGCTTCATCTCTGACTAAAAATTTGTGCTGGCATTGTCAATTCTATACCTGAGCTGTAAAACTGAGACATTAATCTCACCTATGGGATAAATACTCCAAGGAAAAAAGTCTCCACACTGCAAAATGCCTTACTGATCGTGCTTATTTTTTTAGGGAACAAATCTAGCATTTTAGTCCTAAGTGTGGACTAATCCAGAGACTCAACGAGCAAGCTACCAGAAGTGTGATGCAAAGAAATAAAAAGCAGGCAGCTTCTTAACACTTGTCAAAAAGACCCCCAAGACCTATCATCCAGTTCCAGGGTTGGAGATTAATTTGACAGATTTTAAGAAGAGCGTAGCAAGCATGAGGAAAATTATTTTCCCCCTCTTCCCACTTCTGAACTAGCCAATTTTTCTGACTGTTCTACAGCTTGAGCCATTGATGAGGAAAGTGGCTAACATGTAAATGCAGATAAATCTTACCCATCCTGCCCAGCTGACCTCTGCATAAAAAGAAAGCGGGGCACACCAGGCTTTCTGTGTTTGCACAAGATGACTTCCTTGACACGCACAGCCAGTCCACCTGCACCTGTTCCCTGCACACTCCATGCAGACTCGCTCTGCATGTGACCAGTTTACTCTTGTCAGCCTTAGCCCACAGTACAGATCAATCACTCGCTTTGAAAGAAGAGATTCACATTCAGAATACATTTCTACGCTAACAGTCTTTTGGTCATCTTCTGTGGAAAATCTAGGATCGTGAGAGAGACAGAATGGGGCTGACAAGGAGAGCCACATCCTGAAAAGAATCTGGCACATCCGTGAAATCAGCCATCCTGAGAAAAACTATACCCGTATCTTTGTCCCAATAAGGGACAGCTCTTCTACACACCCTGATACACAGGCCCTGCTCACACTGGTTTTGCATCTGCTCTCTCCCTGACAGCAGCTGTGAGGATAAATTTATTCTGATGAAATGACAGCCTTTTCATACTGACAGGTATGCAACACTGAAAAATCCATACATTCACACCCTCTGAATCAGCTATTTATTTAAGTCCTTATTGTTGCTCTACTAAGCAACGCCTGGCAAATCCATAATATAATTACTTTATGAGAGTAATTGAAGCACATTTTTAAAAGACTAACATGCCACAGTTTTTAAATTTCATAACAGATCAGAAGTGTAACAATTTTTAATACACCTATAAAATGCAAGGCTTCCAAGAATAGTGTTCTTAAAATGGTAGGGTTGAAATGAAGACAAAGTCTTCTATATATTGTGAATACGAATAAGCACAGACCTGTAACCTTATTTTAACTGCTGTTGTCCTTTGACAACAACCCAGAAAGAAGTCTGGGTTCTACTGAAAATCAGATAAAGAACTTTTTTGAAAAAGCATCTTTATGCTGAGTTTGCAGAAGTTAAAACCTGTGATCTTGAACCATATTTAACTAATGAAAGATTATCCTAAATGAATAAAAGAACCTTATTTCTTATGCGCTCCTTTTTGGATGCCATGTCATCACACTTGTCCTCTTTACCCAGTTTGTCTACTGCCTCCACAGTGAAGCTGTAGTTGTAGTTCCCTTTCTTTCCTCTGTCTTGGTTGTATCCTTTCCCCCATTTCAGCTCTTCTTCATTCCTTCTCATAAACTTGTCAAACTCATAGTGAGTTCTATGCTTTCTGCCATCATCCAATCGATACCTTTGTCTTTCAGGTTCTTTTTCTCGAAATCTTCTCTCCAAATCTCTTTGCTCTTTGTCACTATCATTTTGTGACCTATGAGTATGTATAAAAAGAAACAAAATCCAACCAATTAACAGTAAAAAGCAGCTATGGAAGGATACAAGTCAAAGCCTTCCTTTGATTCCAGCAGTGTGTAGATAAGTTATATGGCAAAGTTGTTTTCTTCTCATTACAAAGGGGTTATAAGCTGAATGCCTCACCCATGTATGACCAGCCCTCGACTGTGCATTCAGTTCAGAATAGCAGACAAAGGTTTGCCAAGCTTTTGTGCAACTGTTGTGGAAGGGCCATTCTTCACCTTCTACCCCTCTTTGAAATCCTATCAATAGCTCCCCAATAGCCTCCACATAAACACATGCTGCACTATTAGCTCTTGTGGCCTGGTGTTGAGGTGAGCCATGCATGTAATATTCCCTTAAACAGGAACATTCAGAATCTGAAGGAATTGTGAAGATATCATGTATCCATTTGTAAATTCTACCTCTCTGTATAACAAAAATTATTTACTGATATCATAATTTGCAGAAGACATTTGTGAAAATAAATACTTATGTTCCAGGCTTTTGTTTATTGCGTCTCCGAGTAATCTAGCCTGCCTTTGCATATTTTATTTAGGCAAAGACCACTGCCTTACCACAACATGATACTTAATTTCTGCTATGCTGTAAATGGTTTATATTATAAAGACTACTGGCAACATTTTGCTGCCTGTCTGATAAAATTCTCAGCTCTCTTGTTCACTTCATTGTTCCAGTTCAGCAAGTGGGTGTTCCTCTCATATGGCCAAACTGCAAATAATGAAGAAGGATTACAAAATAGATTGAACTTCAAAAGGAACAAATACAGGCAGTTCCTTTTTATTACATATATATAAATACTTAAAATTGAAACAGCAAGTTACTTTTGATAGTCTGCTCACATTTTGGGAAACTGCAGAGAGAATCAGAGAGGATGGAGATTTTTTAATGGTGTGGTGATCAAATAGTGATACGCTTCTCATTTAGAATTATTTA
>VYZQ01046433.1:0-15973 GCA_013400655.1 Mystacornis crossleyi | reverse complement strand
TTATTGCCAGAACTCCAGCATATGACACGGCTCTTAAGCAAGCTGCTATGTGTGTCCAAGGGCCTGTTGCTGCTCTCAGAGCTGGCAGAGCAGCTTGCACTCCAATCTGAACTGCTCCTATGGCTTTTGGCGACCATAGGGAGGCTGGTGCCCTCAACAGGCAGCCGGAGAAACCGGAAGTGTTCGTGCAGATGCAAAACACGAAGCACCCTGAAGCGCCTCCGGACAATCATTCTAGAAGGGACTCAACCCAATATGCAGATGATTTACTAGTGTCAGGGGAGCAAGAAACATTGGTGAGAAGGAGTACCATTAATCTGTTAAATTTCTTAGGTAAAAGCAGGCTTTGGGTTTCAAAACATAAGCTGCAACTCGTAGAGCGGGAAGTAAAATATTTAGGACACATCATAGGACAAGGAAGTCAGCACACAAGCCCTGAAAGGTTAGCAGGAATCCTTTCCCTTCCACCTCCAAAAAACAAAAGGGAAGAGAGACAACTCTTAAGGTTGATTGGATATTCCACAATTTGGCTTGATGAATACACTCAAATGGTAAAATTTCTTTATGAAAAATTAGTGGAAGAGGAACCAGTAAGGTGGACTGAACGAGATGATGAGAAATTGGAGAAATTGAACTCTAAATTATCCACTGCACATATTTTAAGTTTATAATCTTTAGAGAAGCCTTTTGATCTGTATGTAAACGTTGAAAAAGAGGTGGCATATGGTCTGTTAGCTCAAGACTGGGGGGGAATACGGAAACCAGTAGCTTTCCTTTCTAAATTATTGGACCCCGTTACCCGGGGTTGGCTCACCTGTGTGCAGGCCATGGCAGCCACAGCTATATTAACTGAAGAGAGTCTAAAACTAACATTCGGAGGAAAACTGAAAGTCCACACTCCTCATGTGGTGAGAAATATCTTGAGTCAGAGGGCTGCTTAGTGGCTGACGGATCCCCGCATGTTAAAATATGAGACCGTTTTAATCCACTCTGACCATTTTGTCTTGGTTACTGATGGAAGCAATAATCCAGCCCAATTTTTATATGGACCTCCTCAACAAGAATTGTTACATGACTGCTTGGAAGTAGTTGATCTTCAGACAAAGGTGAGGGAGGATTTAACAGACTGCCCTCTTCCTGAAGGGGAAAAGATCTTTGTAGACGGATCTGCTAGCTGTGTCATGGGAAAACGATGTTCTGGATATGCCTTGGTAGATGGCATCAAATTAAAGGTAATTGAGAAACAAAAACACCCATCAAACTGGTCGGCTCTATGTTGCAAGCTGTATGCAATAAAAAGAGGATTGGAAATATTAGCTGACAGGACTGGAACCCTATACACCGATTCCAGAAATGCTTATGGAGTCGTCCACACCTTTGGTAAAATTTGGGAGGAGAGGGGACTGTTAAATTCTAAAGGTAAAGGGCTAATACACAAGGGTTAATTCTGGAAATCTTGGAAGCCCTAGAGAAACCTAAAGAGGTCGAAGTTGTACACGTAAAAGGTCATCAGGCAGGAATGTCGTTGGAGGCAAGAAGGAATCATCTGGCAGATAGGGAAGCAAAGGAGGCTGCGGAGGGAGGTGAAGAAAGGGTAATGATGGTTAGAGTGGATGAAGAAGAAAAACAGGAGGTCCCTATTTTTTGTAAAGCTGAAGAAGAAGTGATTAGGACGTTGGGAGGGGAGAAAGACCAGCAAGGACTATGGAGACTTCCAGATGGAAGGCTTAAATGAAGCATTGACCCCAAAAATATTAGAAAGTCTACACCAAAGTACACACTGGGGCTCTCAGGCCCTTTGTGATCAGTCTCTACGGACTTTTGGATGTGTGGGAGTGCATGAATTGGCAAAGAAAGTAACTGAAGGATGTTTAGTCTGCCAAAAAATTAATAGAAAAGCAATGAGGAAAACCGTACCTGGGGGTTCAGGGGTAGCCATGCGACCTTTCCAATATCTTCAAATTGATTTTACTGAACTGCCGCAAATACAGCGATGGAAATATTTATTAGTGA
The DNA here is from genome assembly GCA_013400655.1 of Mystacornis crossleyi. Taxonomy (NCBI): domain Eukaryota; kingdom Metazoa; phylum Chordata; class Aves; order Passeriformes; family Timaliidae; genus Mystacornis; species Mystacornis crossleyi. Next base: position 13,960 of record VYZQ01046433.1, on the reverse strand, counting down.
TTGTGGACCATCTTACACACTGGGTAGAGACAGTACCAACCAGGTAGAGGCAGTATCAACCATAAATGCAACAGCAAATACTGTGTGCAACATCTTACTAGAACAAATTGTCCCCAGGTATGGTATTATAAATAAAATAAATTCAGACTGAGGAACCCACTTTACCTCCTAAATTTTACAGAAATTGGCCCAAAATCTTGGCATTGAATGGAGATTTCACACCCTCTGGCATCCACAAAGTTCTGGCCGAGTAAAAAGAATGAATTACACCTTGAAAGTCTCTCTGATGAAATTAATGTTAGAAACCAATATGTCTTGGATCAAATGTCTGTCTTTGGCCTTCCTGAGGATTCGAACGCAGCCAAGAGCTGTTTTGGGGGTCTCACCCTATGAAATGTTGTTTGGGCTGCCTTTCTTGATTAATAAGCCTGAGATGGCCACTCAAGAAGGTGGAGACACCTGCACCGATAAATATCTGATTGCCATTGCAAAAAATTTAGAAAATCTGAGATCTTGAGGATTAATCCCCCAGACCAATCCCTTGGACTTTAAAATTCATAAAGTTAATCCCAGCTATTGGGTTTTAGTGAAAACCTGGAAAGAAAAATCCCTAACTCCTCAATGGGAAGGTCCCTTTCAGGTGCAGCTAACCACCAAAGTGGCCATACAGACCCAAGAAAAAGCATGGGTCCATGCCACCAGAATTAAAAGACCGGTAAAACCGCCTGAAGACTGGACAGCGACATCATCACCTGGAAACTTCACAGTCACCCTGAAGAGGAGACCAAGAACAAATGAACTAAAAATAAATCCAGAGACTGAGTAATCAAAAACTATCCTTACCCAGTGAACTATGTTCTAAGTTTGAAAAGGGTTAGTTAATGTCGTTACTGTTTCTGATATTGTGGTAAACCCTTGCTGATCAAAGTTTATTGATACTGTTAGCATTATCATATAGTAGATCTTAGCAGTAATAAGAGATATGAGAATCGAAGTTAATGTTCATGTGCTGTATACTAATTGCCTCTTTCAGAAATTGCTGGACTTTCATCACCTGAGAGATTGTTAAGAAAGGCATCCTGACTAACCAACATAGTTCCTTGAGATCCACAGGTCTGAGAACAATAGGATAACATGAGCCCTGACAGGAAGACAAAAGTAGAGAGTAAAAGAAGGCAATGTAAATGGTGGTTGTCCTTGCCTCGTAACAGCCCCTCTGCAGGCAGCAACCCTGCAGGAATGGTGGGAGGAAGGATGCCCCAACTCAAGCTAGTGGTACCCCTACTCTGTGAGGTATTAATCCATCCTCTTGGAGTCGATCCAAACACTTGTGGGCCATGTTACCAGATTACATATGAAGGCAGTGAGACTGCACACATCTTTTGTTCTCCTACTCATTTAGACCCTGACTGCTATAATCCGTCCACATTGGGAACATGCACAGAACATGACAAGGTATATTGGCTGGCGAGAAATGTTGGAACAGATGCACAGAGATCAGGCGGTGAATGTCCAGACAAAGAAGATTGCATCTGTTTTGAACANTCCTACTCATTTAGACCCTGACTGCTATAATCCGTCCACATTGGGAACATGCACAGAACATGACAAGGTATATTGGCTGGCGAGAAATGTTGGAACAGATGCACAGAGATCAGGCGGTGAATGTCCAGACAAAGAAGATTGCATCTGTTTTGAACATAGAATAGAAAATTAATATGTTGAGAGCAAAAAACCATTATCAAGATCAGGTAAAGGAACAAATGGTAGATGAGAAAAGAAAGGGTGAAGAAAGACATCCTCCAGTTGATAATTCCTGGAAAGAACTTGTTTGTAGACTTGGCGGAAAATATCAGTCAACAACTTAATGTTTCCGATTGCTGGGTATGTGGGAGAACCCTCATGTCTGAAACATGGCCGTGGAGAGGTAGTAGCTTGGGGCCACTGGAATTACTCAAATGGAGTTACAAAGGCCCAGGAGAAAGAGTTAAAACCGGGGAATGGATGTTAAGTCATTCTGTAACAGGAGAAGAATGCATTCGGAAAATGGGAGAGGAATTCACTGAGGAAGGTGGAGTAACATCATGTAAAAGATACATTGTTACTAATGGGACAAGAACATGGTGGGTACCTAAAGAGTCTGAAATGTATTGGGAAAAGAGAAGGCCAAAAGAGAAAAGATGTATCCAACACCCAGCTGAAAAATTGTTTCCGTACTGGGAACCAGGTAAGCACCCCTTTGCAGCGGTTTCTAAAGCATCAAAATTTTGGTCATACATAACAATCAGAATCCAAATTTTTGGGAAGCCCCTGTTGGTATGTTCTGGCTATGCAAGAATAAGGCCTATCTGGTGCTACCTCCTCACTGGCGAGGGAGCTGTACATTAGGGGTAATTCAGCCAGGCCTTTTCTTGCTCCCAGGGGAAAAGGGAGAAAAGCTTGGAGTAGCCTTATTAGATGATTTAAAACGAGAGAAAAGATATCTAATTGGAGGAACCCAAAGGTGGAGAGATGAAGAGTGGCCCCCAGGGCAGATTCTGGAAACATATGGACCTGCCACTTGGGCGCAAGATGGGAGCTGGGGGTATTGGACCCCAATATATATGCTCAATCGAATTATCTGATTACAAGCACTACTTGAGATTATAACCAATCAGACCTCCACTGCTGTTGAATTGATAAGCCTACAACAAAGGCAGACCCGAGCAGCAGCTTACCTAAACTGGCTGGCTTTAGATTATTTCTTGACCGAAGAGGGAGGGGTCTGCGGTAAATTCTATACATCTGACTGTTGTCTTAAAATCGATGACAGCGGAGATGCTGTGTTAAACACTGCTAAAATCATTCGAAAAATCACCCACATACCAGTTCAGAAATGAGAACCCCTCATAAAAGTGGATTGGTGGGATAACATAATGGGTGGAAAAATGGTGGGAAAAGGTTGGATTTATAATACTATGTGCTGTTGCTGGACTGATATTCCTCCCTTGCTTTATCCCTTGCTTAATCAGGCTAATCACTTTTGTAGTTCACAACATGCAGGTAACATCAAACTCAGAATACCCTGAGATGGCCCAAACCAGCAGAAAATGGAGAATGATGATAGTAAAGAAAAAGGATATAATCGAAGGGATTTCTGAAGAGGCAAGGCTTATCTATGAAAGACATGAACGCATCAGTAAAATCAAGGACGAGTGCGAAAACCAAATGATTTAACAAAGAAGAAAAGGAGGGAGTTGTTAAAAACAGACTGTTGGAGTTGGCTTTCGCAGGTGACGATTGGTGAGGAGAGTTGTAGTTAATGTAGAATGTTAATGATTGTTGTTTAGTTGTTGCAGATTGGTGAGTTCGCTGTAAGTAACTGGATTTCTTTGAACAGTTCCCTTGTGGTTGAAGTTAATGGTAGTTGTAGTTTATGTCAGTAACCTCTTGGAACTCTCTAGAACACTAATGATGTAGTTGAAGGAGGAGTCTGGGTGTAATTTTAGCATAAAGGGATAGAGGCAAGAAGATCATTGGGTGAAGACCAAGCCTATGACAAGACCAAGACGACGGGAAGCCAGCAACGAGCCTGGCTCAAAGGACTGGCTCAGCCTATTATCTTGGTCCCAGGGGGAGGGCCTAGGGGAGATGATGGGTGGGGTCTGTGAGGGGATATAAAATGCAATGTCACTGCCGTCGAGCCTGTCTGGCTTCAGGCTGTCCAAGGCATACCCAGCGCTGCACTTTGCTTTGTGTAATGGCAGTTAGCCAACTTAAACCTCTTATCGTTGTGTTTTGTTCTGTTAATAAGATAATAAATNCGAAAACCAAATGATTTAACAAAGAAGAAAAGGAGGGAGTTGTTAAAAACAGACTGTTGGAGTTGGCTTTCGCAGGTGACGATTGGTGAGGAGAGTTGTAGTTAATGTAGAATGTTAATGATTGTTGTTTAGTTGTTGCAGATTGGTGAGTTCGCTGTAAGTAACTGGATTTCTTTGAACAGTTCCCTTGTGGTTGAAGTTAATGGTAGTTGTAGTTTATGTCAGTAACCTCTTGGAACTCTCTAGAACACTAATGATGTAGTTGAAGGAGGAGTCTGGGTGTAATTTTAGCATAAAGGGATAGAGGCAAGAAGATCATTGGGTGAAGACCAAGCCTATGACAAGACCAAGACGACGGGAAGCCAGCAACGAGCCTGGCTCAAAGGACTGGCTCAGCCTATTATCTTGGTCCCAGGGGGAGGGCCTAGGGGAGATGATGGGTGGGGTCTGTGAGGGGATATAAAATGCAATGTCACTGCCGTCGAGCCTGTCTGGCTTCAGGCTGTCCAAGGCATACCCAGCGCTGCACTTTGCTTTGTGTAATGGCAGTTAGCCAACTTAAACCTCTTATCGTTGTGTTTTGTTCTGTTAATAAGATAATAAATTCTTAAAATTCAAATGGTGAGAGGACCTTTCTCACAGGGGCTTCTCGTCAGGGGTGGTGCAGTGTGACAGCGACAGAGCTGGCCCAGCCACTGCCTGCAGCCACCCACACACAACCCACGCATCCCAAACACTGCTGATTCCACCACCTGTGTCCCCACACCAGGAAACACCACCAAAAACCACACTGAAAGCTCGGGGTCGGTGTCAAGAGTCAGAATCAGGATGAGGCAGGTGAATAAACGCCTTTCTGAAAAGCAGGGTCCTTTTGCGGTGCCATTTTCCCTCCCTACCTAAATCACATGCACATGCCATCTTTGTACAAATGAAAAAGCCCCATACCAAGCAACCATCTTTGTTGCGGCAGCACTTAACTTCCAGAAAACACGCCATCTTGAGAGCTAGAAAAGAAACTTCCTGTAAAGCCACCATCTTTGGTGTGGCATCACTGGACTTCCGCCCTTTTTGCCATCTTGGATTCTGGCAAAAACCACTTCTGTCTAAGCCACTATCTCAAATGATACTATTAAAGGCACCCACTCCACAGAAAGACGTCTGTTCCACGGCTTGAACCAAAGTCCAGCTCCGAAAATAATCACGCCTTTGCACCATCCATGTCTCCAAACTGTAAAGTGACCCATGAAATCACACTCAATTTAGGGTTATGGTTGCGGTTACAGTTATGGTTAGATTAGGGTTAGGGTTGGGTTAGGGTTAAGGTTAGGGTTAGGATTAATGCTAATGCTACTTATAGCAAAAGCAGAATTGATCCACTTTGGCATTAGAGTGAGTGGTTAGGAGAATCATACAAGATGTAACAATTATTTGATTTCTCTTGTCTATGTGAGGCAGGAGACCTGGATTTTAACCCTTTGTCTTTCCTTTTCAAGTTGAGTGCTCTTAGTGCTTAGCCATTTTTGTTTGGATGTCCATATCCCTTTCTGTCTCTTACTCTTCCTTATTTTTTCCTGCCTCAATTAATTTGTGGTTAAAAAAGTCTTTGTAACCCTACATTTTGCTTGATGCCGGAAGAAGGAAAGTAAATTTGAGATTTTGGAAGCAGGAAGACAATTTCTTGTCCTTTGATGTTCTGATAAAGCATAGAGCAAGAAAAAAACCTGTTAGGAAAATTCAGTTCTATTAATATAAACAACTGCATTGCTTAACCCACACATTATTGGGCCAGATTTATACACAGCTTTTAATTTTTGAAGCCATTTAAAATAAATGGTTGGAAATATAATATTATATTGAAAGACTAGATGGATTTGAGGGATCAGGAAGTTGAGAATATGAGTCGCTATATATTATATACTGCAGAAGAAGTATGGTTTTAATTTCCCTCACAGCCTTACATCTGCTCCATCTGAAGGTGCTTTCCTTTGGTGAGAGTAGAATGTGCTGAAATTCTGGAAAGTCATGACTGAAAAGTCATTCAGTCCTTATTTGGCAGCTAAGTGCCACGCCCCATGAAATCTATTACTTTTCATAAGGAGAAATATGATTATATTGAGGAAAACTATGCAAGGCAAAACAGGTCCACACATGAATGGTTACAACATAAAGAAAAATTTATTAGTAACAGAATTAAAGGTAAAAAGAAGAAATTAACTAAAAGCACACTCTCCTCTCTTCGAGCACTGCCCATCCCTTTTTACCTAACTCGCACAAAGGAAAAAAAAACATGGGTCTGGTCAGTGTTGCAGTTCTTAAAAGTCACTCCAACATTTGAGGAAAAAAGAGTTTTCTTCTGCTTAACGTGGTTTTCAAGCTGTTTCCTACAACAGTCTGCCGGGGAAAAAAAAGAACAACACCCTGTTCCAGTGAAAACATCTCTCCAATAGAAAATCTCACAGCCTATCCATACCGAAGTCATGGGCCCATAGACCTAGAGTTTCAGTCTTTTTAAAGATGAGTTATTCTGACCTGAAAACAAAGGCTCTCTTATTCACCAAATCTCTAAAAGCCTTTCACTGCTTCTATGTAGACTGGCATAGGCACTCTTCACATCTCCATAGGCCACACGTGAATTTCCCATCTCCCCATGTACTTCAGATGGTATTAAAGAGACAAAACAGTCTGTAATATTACAGTCTTTACCATGGCCTGCAGAAAGCATTTTTACGCTACGCACGAAAAAACGCACCTCCGCCTCTTCTTCCCCTCTGCCATCTTGACTCTGTCCCAGGTGACTCACTTTCTCTTTCTTTCTGACCTAGGCACCACCATGTTAAGAAATTGATCTTGTTCAGGCTTTATACTGAAGAAAGCTTCGCTCCTTTTATGCTCTGGCTGCATGGTGTTTTCAGTCAGCGCAAAATGTGCTGGCTGCAGAGAAGCTCTGCTGACCCCCCGATGGCTTTGTGTGGGGCCTCACTGGCTGTGCAGAGGGGAAGGGAGGCTTGCCGGTCCCCAGAAGTTGTGCCGGGTGGTCTTGGCTGCGCAGCAACTCATAGCTGATTCTTAGCTACCTGTTGGTTAAGGCTGATCCTGGACACCCCTGGAGCTGGGATGGCTTTTTTACCGGCAGCTTTCTGCCCTTGCTGGGGAAGGGGGTGGGGCCCAGCCTGGCCCAGCCCCTCCAACCCCTAGACCCCTAATGCCCATTTAACCAACCTTCCACATAGTTTTAAATATGCAAATCCTGAGAAGCATCATTGCTCCAAAAGCCCATCAATCAACTCAGCTCTAACCCACTACACTTCAATAGTCCAAGGTCAATTCTGTTGTACTGACAATCACGAAAGGCTGTCTTACTATCTGCAAACTCAGCAGGTTTTAAGTGCAGTTCTGAGTAAAGCTGCACCTTAAATAACCCTGGGAAACTTGTGCTTCTACCAGAAAAGTGCTAAAATACATACAATGTTGTCATTTTTGGGGAAGTACAGCTGCGAATTCGAAATTCATGCAAAATTGTGCTTATGTCAGGAAAGTCCTGACTGAATGCATATTTTCAATAATGTGTATAGTTACCATGAGCTATTCTCTCAACTAAGTAAAATCACAATGTATTTGCCACCCCTTCATAATCTCTCCAGTAAATCCATGTTGCTTCTATTTTTTTTTATGAATCAGTTGTTTGCCTGCTTATTGTTCATTGATGTTTAACTGTTGTATGACAAATTTTTGGTGGCTTTCTTGTTATGATGCAGTCAAGATGAGTTAAATTCTGTTGCATCTGATATTTTTAAAGGAACACGCTCAACTCTGACTTCAGTTCTGTTAAATTTAAGTGATGTTAATTTCAACTTCTGCTAAGTTTAAATTTTGTAAAGTTTAAGTGATGTTAAGGCTATGTTCTCTAAAGTTCAAGTGTTGTTAAATTTATGTGATGTCATGTTGCGGTTTGTAGTTTCTGCCAGTGGAAGGCAAGCCGCAGCCCTCCCAGAGAGCGCAGCAGGGCTGCCTGCCCCGCACAGTGCACCGGCTAGCTGTCAGCTCCACAACACAGCAGCGATAAAAGAGGTGAGAAGGCTCCCCGTGTGGGGACCTCAGAGGATGTTTATTCACATGGCTCTCAGAGACAGAGACAGCCACATGGTGACCAGCTGGATTCCCAAGCCAGAGAGGACCCAAGGCTGATTCTCCTAAGCAGAGAGCCTGTCACGTGGTATGGGGCTGGGTTTTATGTGGGGATGAAGAGGGCGAAGAAAGCACATGGACTAATGGTTCCAGGGCACAGGGGCGGTGCCTGGGCAGGATTAGGGTACAGAACAAACGGGGAGAACCCGAGGGAGTGACTAGGAATAGGAGCGGGAGGGGGGAGGACAACGTGGAGAGGGCAGGCAATTTAGCAAGTAAACGAGTGGGAAAACACACCACTACAATGTCAGATTTATATGTTCTGTTAAGTTTAAATGTTGTTAAATTTATGTGATGTCAGATTTAAGTTCTGTTAATTTGAAGTTCTGTTACATTTAAGTTCTGTTAAGGTTAAGTTCTATTCGGTTTACTTTCTGTAATGTTTAAGTGATATTAAATTTGAGTGAAATTAAGTTTAAGTTCTGCTGAAATGTGCACATTTAAATTGAAAGATACAATTCTTTTGTTATAGAGGTAAGATTGAACTGATTGAAACAATTATGATGAGGAATTAGTAAGCAACTGTTTAAGAATATAAGATAATAAGTTGTAAAAATATGTGAAAGTGCAGTTTTTTAGATCCGTAAATTCACTGAAATTTCTATGGGTATAAATGTTCTGCATTGGTCAATTAGGATAATTATTCATAACAGTCTTTGCTGTTTTGTCTTTCATAGGTAGCAGAGAAGGATGAGTAACAATTCCGAGTTATAGATATTATTGATTGTAAGCTGTTTAGTGCTTGCTTTCTTGCTTTTATTTTGCTTTATTGTCATGTATACATCGATGTTTGGAGAAATATAATCTCAATTCCTTAGATCAGTTACTGTTGCTGTATTAATGATTCTGAATATACTCTTAATGTCATAGTGCGAATTCACTGATTTTTTATAAAGGGCGTTATCTGTAAGATATTATTTGATGTTACACATATGCATTTCTTTGGTTGTTTGCAGTTTGTTCATGGTACCATTGACTATTTAGCTAAAGATAGAGGACAAAGCCAGCTGCTTTACAAACTTTCACATACGGTTGTGTAGCTATCTGCAAGATATGTATCATTTTAAGAAACTTTCCCAGCTGCTATTACTAGAGGCTTGTTTGTAGGTTGTGTTAGGGAAACCCTTCCACTTAAGGCCTTGGCTCTGGCCAAGCCCTGGCCCTACCTGGTCGGGAGGCATGCCAACAGACCCAGGTGTTTCTGCACTAAAAATGTAATGGAGTCACTCTGATTTGCTGATTCAGACTTACGGAAGATGGGCCCCCTTTTGAGGTACGCTTGGAAGTATTGCCCGGGAAGGTTCTCCAGTTCTCATTGTGAAACAGGGCTCGCCAGCTACTGCAGACTCTGGGTGATGGTACAGTATTTAGGCAGTTGACGGTGTATTGCTCTAAGTCACTATCTGCTCTCTTGTGCTAATGATTGTGGGTATTATCTTGCTTATTTTTGCTCAGTGTGAGTTTATTGCTTTATTACATGTATTGTCTTGCTTTTACGTTGCTTTCATGTTCATAGTGACAGATGTGCATGTTATAATCAAAAAAAAAAAAAAAAAAAAAAAAAGAGGGAATATGGCTCCTCAGGAACATTTCGATAATGCAATATTTACATTAAAGTTTTTGCAGGTAGATCATCAATTTTAATCCCCAGCAGAGTGATACTACTCTGAAGATTTGCATGTGTGGAAATAATTTCTAAAAGTTTTATGTAAGAACCCACAATTGAGTGTGCAATGACAAGACTTAGCTGATTTACTAACCTAGGAAAGAAGAGCTTCGCATGCGTTCTATTGCCAGTNTCTGCAAGATATGTATCATTTTAAGAAACTTTCCCAGCTGCTATTACTAGAGGCTTGTTTGTAGGTTGTGTTAGGGAAACCCTTCCACNACCTAATCACCATCCAGCCCTCATGGCCAAGGAAGGAGCAGGGGTAGGACTGCCAGGAACATGGCTGTGCCTGGAAGCTTATAGAGGCAGCCTGCCAACTGCCTTTTGTCCCACTGTACCTACCATCATGTCGTGGTGTTCCTGCTGACCTTCCTCAGTTATTCCCTGTTCCATGCTTCCAGAAAGACATTTGGTAATGTTAAAGTCAGCATTTCCTGCTAATGGACTCCCTCCTGCCTAAACAGCATGGCCCCTGAGCTCCAGCCATATGAGCTCTGGAACAGAAACCATTTATTTCCAAACGCAGAAGAAGCAACTCTCTTCCTGGGGACATTGGACATTATCTTTTTGTTTTCCTATCCTGTGGGTCTCTTCGTCAGTGGCATGGTTGTTCTTGATGGGTTTTTATTGATTGTGATCTGTATTCCATGTGTCTTATCCTGCGACCACCAGATGACCGGTAACAGTCTTAATAAGATAGTGGCTTTATAGGTGCAGACTGTTTTAGCATTAGACTACATGAACCCTTTGCATAAAAAACACAAAATGGGGAGATATTGCATATAGGTAAAGCCTTATAAAATGAAGACCTTGTTGCCTTTGTAAAATCATGCCTCAGGCCTGTTACTTCGGCTAAGTAGAGAAGGACTGTGGGAAAGAGACACAGCTGAATTAGGAGTAGAAAAACATGCTGTGTGACCATCTTGTGCTTACATTGTTTTGTATGGTGGTTGGTTGAAATTATGTTTGTTATGCTTTAAAACTATGTAAACAGATAAACAGCTAAGTGATTAAAAAGGCTGGGTTTTTGCAATAAAGTGCTGATGCTTGCCACCATCTTCAGCGTCAGTCTTTTGTGTCCACTGTCAGGGGGAATACATTAGAATTGCTGTTCAACCAGACTAACAAAGCAGGTAACTTAACTGTTGGGTTTTAAATCCCTATTCTTTTAAATTTCTATGTAAAATTTCTAAATAAAGCTTATGCTCGTGGGACGTAGACTGTCCCATAATTCTGTGTTCGCAGTCTCACCTGTCCAGCGAGTAAAGACGAGGGTCAGGGATCCCCTGCCACACAGCTCGGTTCAAACGCAGCATCACTACCAGAGACTCACTGTTTGTGTCGCTTCACTGTTTGTGTTCCTGTGCAGGCACCCATTTGAAGTGACTGGAAAAAACATGGACCCTGTTCTAAGTTGACAGAATCACGTTATTAAGCATACACCACTATTTGTATGTTTTTTCAGTGTACAACTTCAGGATCAAACTATGCAGCCAGTGATTAGGAAACTAACCAATCATGCAAATAAATGGCAGAGCAGATGTTTCTTGTTCTTTTATCTCAGACACTCTCACACATCCCACACAGCCTTAGCAGCCCAGTGGTCTGGACCACCTAATTGAAACCTTCTCACGTAGGTATTTATGGCTGCAGATGATCTTTGGTATGTGCTTTGTCATGGGAAAAAGGTCAACCAGAAGCAGCCACTTCTACAGAGGTCACACAAGATAGTGTGAATAGTACAAACTGGGTCTTCAGATATATTAACCGCAAGCGATAAAAAAGTGCCTCCACAAATGGTAACTTTGAAGCACATATTCTGGTTTTATCATATTGAAATAGAAGTAAAGAGAGAAGCTCAAAGAAGCATTAAGTGCTTCACTTGCTAGTAAAATCAGTATTTGCACCCCAGAGATGCTTCTATAGCAGAAGTATACGATTCAGTTTTATAAAGTCAAGATAAAATACATTTTACTACAAGTAAAAAAAAAAGGAGTCAATAGAAAATTAAAACTTCACGTTTAAGCAAAGATTTCATCAAATAATAACATCCTAGATTAAATACAAACAAAGGAGAGGAGTAAGCATCGTGTTTTTTCTTTTCACCTACGCAAGCGTAGACCAACCCCTTTTTTTTTTAGCTAGCAGTTCTGTTTACATATTTATACTGAGTTGAAATGGTCTAATAATTTTTCTAAGATTTCCATACTGAAACCTAACAAAGAACTTTTAAAAAGTGTAGAATAAGTAAGAAACCCCAACCAATCAAGAAAGCAAGCATGGGGTCTTATATGAGCATGTACCAGAAAGTTTGGAAAAAATATTGTGTCAGTCAGATCGGGTGCTCAAATATTATTGACCTTTTAAGAAACTGTTTAATCCCTGTCTTTTTCCATAGACAAAAAAACCAAATCAATTTTCCACATTTATACAGAAAAAAGAACTAACCTAATTTTTGAATCTGGTTGACTTCCTACTACTATCAGCAGAAGCTTGACCATTTATTTGGTTGAGTGAAAACAGACCGGTCCTATTGGTCTGGACTCCAGACCACAGGATCAGGATGTTGAATACATCAACAAATCCGATTAGTCCGTAAGAGGACTGTCTCAGTTTTGGAGACAAAATTTTAGGAGGAAATGCTCCGCAGTGAGCACCTCTTCCAAAGGGAAAGGACCTCCCCCTTTTCTCCGCCAATGAGACAAATTTCTAGCAACAGATGAAAAGTGGAAAAAAAACCCGAACTGTTTATTAATACTAAATAAAACAGGGCAGAATAGGAAAAAACTCAAAATGCAACAAATGCCTGGAGANAGGACTTTAGCTATATAATACTGCCCTGAGTTTTGCACAGGTAATTCTGTTAGGTCAGTGGGTGTATAAGACTGACACATGTATATATATACAGCTACAAAGCTATGGTTTCAGATGATTCTAAAGGAGTGTGCTACTGTTTACTCCACTGTTTTCCTTTCTCCATAAGAATAGAGAATGTTAGAAACTCAGCCACTGAGCAGATGCCACATACTCACTGGGAAAACCTATTTTGTATGGTGGTGTCACTTTCAGTCAGTTTACTGGTCCATCACTGTAGTTAAAACTGTTTTTGATATCAAGTCCAATTTCAATCTGTAAGTGGCAAGGAAAAATAACTACACTTGAACCACTAAATAGCTGTACCTATTTGAAATGCTGTCCCGTTTGCTCATGGCAAAATATTCACAATAAAGTTACCTTATAAAAACTGTGGGGTAAAACGCAAGTGACATGGCAGAGCTAGCACAATTCTGCCTGCCTTTACACTGGAGAGTTGTGACTAGCTTCTGCAGAGAGCAGTGATGGGGGAGTGAGGAAAGGAATGCTTGACTGATGAGTGTCTAAACTTACCATGGGCCTCACCCAGCTAATTGCTCGCAGTAACTCTTGTAAATCATTAAATGTTTTGACATCACGCTTCAAAGTTAATTGCTGAAGGTTCACATTTTGTTCCGTTAATATTCACCCTAAACATTTCCAAGGAAGGATCTACTGAATTTTCTAAGGGGCCATATAACAATAAGTGATGCTCTGAGGATACCAGGATAGCAAATATTATTCCATGTATACCAGTTTCTAATTTTTGTGGTAACAGCTAACATCATTATAACTGAGCAAAGAATCAGTATTAACTCAATCCAATCAGATTTTTAAATCAAAATTCTTGGAAAGGCAGTATACATCTTTACATGACAAGTTGTACCAATCACACAATATATAAGCATTTCTGTTGAAGAGTTTTGGACCTTGTGAAGCAGCCTCAAAGCAAGGAATTACATAATTCTACTGGCATGCAGAAGGACACTACATTCATACCGCTTTAGCGTTTAATCTCTCCAATAAACAATCCCGTTGGAATCCACAGCTTACTGAAAATACAAAGTTACTTTTAGCAAAAGCCTTTCTATATGGAAGTGTTTCTGGCTTCCATTTGAACCTGTGAATATAGTGGGTTTTGTATGAGGATCCACAACTGGGTGTGCAATGGCAAGGCCCAGCTGATTTACTAACCTGGGGAAGAGGACATGCTTGTGTTCTATCCCCTACAGGTCCACTGTGGGTACCAGCTAAAGCTGTCAAATGTTACCATGAGCTGGAAGGATGCCCAGCAGAATCCTGCATAGGAGATTATCAATTTGAAGCTGACCAACCCCTCAACAGGGAAGAAGAGGAATAGAAGTGAAAACATAACATGGGGTGATCTCAAGGCTGTGGATGCTGAGGCACTAGAATGATGCAGTGTGTGGGGGTGTTGCCTTCTCCAGCC
>VYZQ01046432.1:0-29442 GCA_013400655.1 Mystacornis crossleyi | reverse complement strand
AAAACAAAACAAAAACAGAAAAACCCAAGTACCTTCACAAGATATTAAGATGGGTAGCCTAAAACTCAGATCATTTCTGAAAACCAAGGCCACTGTGCGTTTTCTCCCTTCAAGTCATGAGAGAAGACAGCAGTCAGGTTTCTGAGCAGCCACATGCAGACGTACAGCAAATATCAGGATATTTTTAATGTCTCACCTTTACAGGCCTCACCAGCCAGACAAGTAGAAACACGAAATAAGAGATAGTGTGATTCATGGGAGAACCCAAACAATCTGCTGTGGAGCAGGAGCTTCTGACTCTACCACTGCAGCACAGCCATGCCATTCACTGCCAGCAGGCAGAGCAGGACCAACACTGCAAGCTCTCCTTTTGTGGACACTGACATTTTATTACAGCTAGACAGCACCTTGCCCTCCAAGTAAACCTCATACAAGAACTTCTACCTCTCTAAACAGACCTCCTACTAACATATCATACAAAATCCCTGCAGCAACTACAAACACAGCCGCCTCAGTAGACCATCAGCACAGCATTTAGGACATACCTGTGATCAGGTCAGCAGTGGAAATTATGAGGAGGGAGTCTCCATTGTGCAGGCAGCTTCCTAATTTTGCAACCAACAGGAACGTTTGCCACCTTCACAAAGGGGCAAAAGGGGGACAGACAGGTGCAATCGAACATTTTTTGTGCATTTAAGTACTCATGGCACTGGTCTAGCAGAAGCACTCATTTAATTCCGAGCTTCTACAAACTCCTGAGCTGAACTGCTCCTGTCAAAAGCTCTTTGCAAGAGTCCAGCTCCATTTGTCTGGAGTGACATCTACTACATTATGCTGTCAAACATCAGACCACAGTCAACACTTCAGACATGCTGGATTAGGTCCAGCAGAAACACATGCTGGTATGGAAAGCACTGACAGAAGCTGCAAGTTTGCCCAAGTAACACAATTACTTTGGGAAGAGGTCACCAGCCTACTCACTCCACCCAAACAGATCTCCTCTGCCAAACATCAGTATTTTCTACCATGATAAAAACACCTAAGTGAGAAATACCAGCATAAATAATTTAATCCAATTTAAAGGGAAAAACAGGTAAACAAAAAACCCTGCCTGCATTCAAATCACATGTAAACAGCGCATGTATTAAAAGCTAAAAAAAACAGTAGCATAATCGCAGATCAGGACAGAATGGTATGTTTGTTTACTGCTTCTAGTAGCATCAAGACAGTTAATCTATTTGATTAATCTCCCACCACTACGGATCCTATCCATCTGATGACATGGCAATTTGAAAACCTCACTTGCACTGTCACAAACATGAAGTCTTCATGGGAAACACAGACACAGGGTAAAAAGAGGAAGTTCCTTTTAAAAGGTGTCACTTGAAGAAAACATCAACATCTCTACAGATCCCCAGCATTATATAGAGATCTACTGCATCTTCAGGAGAAATTTAAAAAAAAGCCATGTTACCTGGAGCATCAGTTCACAGTCATCTCTGCCAACAAATATCATCTCCCGAGGGAGCCGATGGCGAATGCCAGTGCTGCTCACCAAGAACCACGAAGTCACGCTCATTTTGGTGCTTGGCACTTAACCTTTATACATCCTAAACACAAAAAAATCCACAAGACAGAGTGAGGTATTAATGAAGTGTACAAGTACAACAGTGTGTAGCTGCCGTTGCCAAATTTCCCTCTACCATGGGACCCAACGCTGCCTCATGTACTTGTGTTCCTATCTTAAATCTCTGGTGACAACAAGCAGTTGTGAAGTGCCTGCCAGGACCTGCGGCCCATGTGCCATGTGTAGGAGCTCTGCAGCCCTGGAAATATTCCCACAGCAAAGTAAGACTAAGGGTCTGAAGAAAGGATTGTTTAAAAAATTGAAGCATCAAACGTCAATGAAATGATGAAGTATGGTGGGAGAAAAAAAGAGAAAACAACAAAGATCTCTTTTCCAGAACATTTCCTCATCACTACCACCGTGCTACGCAGCTTGAGCTTCCCCCATCATCAAAGATGTGGACCAGCACATTAGTGAGATGACATAACGTGGCTCCTCTAACCTTTCAGAGTGCATTCCCAGGAGTGCTTACACCACTGCTGGGAGGGAGGAGACCAACCTCCCTATTGCTCATCCCACTTCCACCCTGATGTAAGTTGGGAGCCCACAAATCCTTCCTTCCTTCCTCCCCCGCTGCATGGCTGGTCCAAACGCCAAACCGCTCTGCTACCCCAGGACAGGAAACACAGGCTGCGATTCCCACCGGGGGTTTCGGTGCTCAGCAGGCGGAGGGGCGGCAGCTGTGCCCTGCGTGCGGCACTCACCGGGCACTCTCCCGGCCACACCTGTTTGTTGTCGCTGCTACAGCCCGGCTGCGGGCAGCCTGTTCCTGCGGCCTCTCCGCCTGCCTCTCCCACAACATCCCGTTTTCCTCTCCCTGGCTGAAGGAAGGAACATTCAGTGGCACACGCCAGGCTCTCGCCTTCCCCTCACCCACCTCCCGGGCTCCCAGCTGCATTCCTAAGCGCACCGGGGGAAGGAGATCTCCATTTTACCCGGGCTGCGCGGCGTTCCCCGGCCCGACCGCCGCCTCAGCGGCCCCGGTGGCCCCGAGGCGCGCAGGTGGGGATGAGTGACCTCCGCGGGGGGACGGGGACAGCCCGCACGCCTCCCGCCGCCTCCCTGCCGCTCCGAGAGCCGGCGGTCCGGGCTGCCGCGCCCGTGTCACGACACGCGAGCGGCCCCGACACACCGCGGCCCCGACAAAGCGCNCGCTCCGCCCCCGCGCCGCAGGTTCCCGACGTCAGGAGGCGGCTCCAGCCCTGCCGGGCTCGGCCGGGGGAGGCGGCGGTGCTGCGGTCGGGCCCGCACCCGGCTCGCCGGCGCTCGTGGGGCACCTGAGCGGCAGGTGCCGGCGGGACTTCGGGTCGCGTGTCGTCGCTGCAGGGACACAACCATGGCATGGTTTGAGTTGGAAGGGTCCTTAAAGGTCATCCAGTTCTACCTTGCCACCATGGGCAGGGATGCCAGCCTCCAGACCAGGTTGCTCGAAGCCTCATCCAACCTGGCCGTGAACACCTCCAGGAATGAGGCATCCACAGCTTCTCTGGGCAACCTGTGCCAGTGCTGTGCCCTCATTTCAGGCTCTCAGAGGGGCTCGGTGAATGCCGGCAGACCCTTTGACACCTCTCTGACCAGGATGCAGTCGTTCCTGACCTGGGAAGGCCCAACATGAAAGCTTGATGCCATGGGACTGGAGATGCTGCCTCTGCTAGACACTGGAACCAGACCCAACACCAGCCCAAGGGAGGTTCAACACCAGCCCCTTCTTCCACCCAAGTCCCAACACCAGCCCCTTCTTCCACCCAAGTCCCAACACTGCCTCTCCAGCCACCCAAGTGAGCCTCAGCACCAGTCTCTCTCACTCTTCACCAGGCTTCAGGGAGCAGGAGGTGTATCTTCACATACACTCCTTGTCCTCTTGCAGGGCACCTAAATGCAGCTGGGAGGACTGAGTTAATCTTGAGCATTTAACCATGGAATAAGAGCCTGAAATGGGTGCTGTGAAAGGACATGCCATTTTATGAGTTCTTTTCAGTTGCAGGTAACTAGAAAATTCTGAAGAACAGTAAGAGCAGTGAGCAATGGCCACTTTTTCTCCCATTGTGAAGAACACTGAGTATCGTGGTAAAGCTTTCTCAAGAGAGCCCCAGTGCCTGCATATGTCAGTGGAGCTACAAACAGCAGCAGCTTCACACTGGCTCTCTGACTCCAGCTGACACAGGCTGCTAAGGGAAGACTATTGGAAGACACCACGTTCGTAGTGATGTTTCCCCAAGCTCATATTCTGCCTGGAAAGACAGCTTTGCATTTGTACACTATGCATTTCTCAGTCACCTGCAAGAATTTGTCGTGGTGTCTTCAGTGGTGTACTTTGGAATTTGGCTCAGGATGCAATCTTAATAAAGTCTGATAGCATGGAAACCACAGGTCTGGCACACCACTTGCTAGGGGTGGTCCTTTAGCCACATCACTTCATGGACTTACTCCTGGTTTATACCTTTGCTGCAAGGCTGAGGAGCCAGGGAGGGCAAAGTGAACTGCAGCAGGACTGTGAGGAGGGAAGGAAAACAGTATTTCTTCCTTTTCCTTCTCTTTCTCAAGAGAAGTAGGACTCTGTAATTATTTAATTAATAGTATTATTGCCTTCTTTGATCAACATTTGACTTCTTCCTTGGCAGATATGTCATGCCCCAGGGTGATTTCAGGGTATCATTATCTTCAAAGTCTTCGAAGCTGGCTGAGCTGCAGCATCTATGTTTTACTGGAGTGCTCTTGGTCTCTCCTTTGAGCAGAGCACCACACCCTTGCAGCATGCTATGTCCCTCAGACACAGACAGGAGGATGAAGGGAGCAGCTATCACTTCCACGGGGCTTGGAAGGTTTTCGTACTGAGCGCCGCCATGAAGTAATAGAAATCATTTATAAATAAAAATGGACTTCTACCCTCTTTGCCAGCTCATCCTGTCATTGAGTGATGTTTTATTATTGATTTAACGGACCTATAGCTTAGGGTTTTGTAAATATTATTCACTTCTTTCTGAACTACCTCAATTTGCTGGAGAGGCTGCTCTATGAACCGATCTGTAAAGCATCTCTATATCGCTCAAAGGAAGTAGAATAATTTACTTCTTTATACAAGCCTGCCATCTAGGCAAATCTTTGTTATAAGTTACTATAAAAAGGGTAGTGTTTGCTTTAGTCTCTCTTTAAGCACAGTTTTACCATTCATTTATCCATGTGTATTTTATGAGCAGTCAGTCAGTACTTCAGCATTTATAGGGAAGAAAAATAGTCCCAATTCCCACTACGTGTCTTCTGACCTGATTGAAGATGCAGTTTGGGCCAGTACCCTGGGCCTGGCTGAATGCTGCATTGCAGCCTCTTTATTTTACTCCAGTGATCTAAAAGGAATAAAAAAAATAATAAGTGGAGTCTTTCCATCTCCTGTCTCCTCGCTCCTCACCCCTCCAAAAAGAGCGTGTGGGTAGCATATCCTGGTGCTACACTGTTGTCTTTAAATCCCAGTCAGAGCATGTGTCCATGGGGAAGACAAGCTGTTGCACTGCTGTTTTACATTTTTTTTCCTATTGAAACAAGCCCTTTTGGCAGGCAGTGTAGCCCTTGGGCTGCTCAACCCCCCAGGCTAACCAAACACACAACTGTCTTTGAAAATACAATATCATAAAAGTGACATAAAACCACCTCTTCCTGCTGGGAGGAGGAAAGGCTGGGGAAAGACCTCACAAAGTTGGAGGTAGTAGCAGCACAGTGTGGCTCACACTGAATTTGGGGCACATGTTTATCATGCAAATCCCTCTACATTCATCTACAGCATTGTCACCTTCAGCTGCAGGAAACACGCTCTCGTCTGTGTTAACCTGCATGACCCAGGTGGCAGGAGGTTCACTGCTCTGTACATTGTGCAGGTGCAGAGTAATGACCAGTCCCTGTCCCAGAGCACTCATATTCCCAGTAAACGAGACTGATGGCAAGGTAAAGTGTCCAGGCAGAAGAATAACAGGTCACAGGGCAATCTGTATCCAGAGCTGTTGAATCAGGTCGTCTGCTCCACTGAAATACTTTCTGTCTGACACTCTGAACCCACAGCTATCATGACTTGGAGCAGAACCACTTTAGATCCCTGCTTCTAAACAAAGATCCCACCGTCCCCAAAGGAGCTGAACTAAATCAAGCTCTTGCTGACAGGCTCTGATGTGAAGGAGATTTTTGACTGAGTTCCCAAACAAGAGCTGCATCTTGCTGCAGAGGAGGCTTCTGTTCCAGGCTGATCATAGCCTGATCCAGATGTCCTGTGTGGCTTCCCCTCTGAAGGGCAGTTTCCCCTGTCCATGAGCTAAGGGAAAGAAAGGGGTTATTAGATACCAACATGGTGGGTAGCTTATAAATAAAGGTGTGCTGGACTGCTCAGTGAACGTGGCCCGATTAACTCTTTGCAGGCTGGCTGAAATCCAGTGTGCACAGCTGCATGCACACACATTCATGGGTACGTGTGCAGCTCTTGAATTCCTGATTACTTTGCATCCAAGGGCTGTAGAAGTAGTTGTCAGGCACCGTTCCGTGAGATTATTTAATTTGTTCTTTGTTAACTCACTTTGAGATGCATCAGGAGAGGTTCACAAGTAGGTCACGAAGGATTTCTTAACCCCTTCTTCATTTGAATGGATTCTGCTCCTCAGTGATTACTTTCTTTCCCAGAAAGCCAAAATTGGACCCATGCCAGTTCTTTGGGCCCTGCTGCAGGGAGATGTGTGCCTGCAGCATTCTCACTTCAGGTCAGGATTTCTGACTGGATTTTTACTGTAACCAGGAAAGATCTGTGGTCTTTTGCAAGAGATTGCTGCAGGTCTGGACCTGTGTATTTCACACAGCTAATGGTGCTGTTGGATGCCAACAGAAAGGGCAGGATTGAGCCCTTTTCTATGGAGCCTGAGACCAAATCTTTTTGTCACTGGTTCTGGGTATCGGCATGAGCTGGATCAGCATAACATGCAAATAATCCCCCTTCTGAATATATACCTTTTAAGTGTCATTTTGAAAATATTTCTCTTGACTTTGGGGTTTTTGTTTGTTTGTTCATTTCTTGCTGATTGATGATTTTTAAATGACTAAAAGTAATTTATATTATTTTAAAATGGATGTCTGTCTTAATTTTAGTTAGCTTGGTGTAGCAACCTTGCTGTACTGAGTTTGGACCAACAAAAGCAATCTCCCCCTCGTCTCTGTCTAAGCACCAATCCTTCACTCTGCCCAGTACCTCGGTTGCCAACATTCCCATCTCCTGTACAGACAGGAACAGGCCCCATCCCTGCCCAGTCGACTGGAAAACAATAAGACCATTCATGTGCATGGTTATTCCCTGGCATAAATGTTTGCAGAGATACAGTCTGACTGGGACAGGCTTCTGTCGTTTGGATGGTTCTACAAGACGGCTTTTTACAATACTCGTATTTTTAACCTGTTTATTAACCAGCTATAGGGATAGATTCTTAGCTGGAGCATGGCAGCATTGCTCAAAACAGCTTTAGTTTGGCATCTTTGTTTTATACCAGCTGCAGAATTTTTCTTGTATTTTTTTTTTACCCACAACATAGTCCTACATACCAACATGAAATTTAATTTTACTACTAGGGAATTTGCTAAAATAAAACCCTATTTGTGTTAACACTTCTTTTCAGAATGTGCTGTATGGCCTTCTCTAGTCATCTTCTTTTATTCCCCAGCTAACCCACAAAAAATATTTTATTTTTATTATAGAGAGGAATTTGTACAACTATTTTTAATTTATGACTCTCATAACTTGTCTCAGGGGAGCAGGAAGAATTATCAGTGCAATAAAAGAATGGAGCTGGTTTAGTGTGAACATTGTCAGAATGTCTCATCTAGGATCTGTGTGGTATAAAACTTTGCTGAAAGAATTAAAACATACGCTTAAGTGATCTCGTTTTGGGGGGTTTAATTAGTAAAAGCTCGGCAATGATGATGTCGTGCTGTCTGATGAGATTAGGTCAGATTATACATAGTTGTATGGTGTGGCATCTTAAATGGGAATCACCTTATGGCAAGTCAGAGCCATTTCAATATCACATTTAAAGAAATAGCTTCTCAGGGAAAGTTGATTGGTTTCATAAGAGAAGCAGCAGGGTTTTGAGGCCTCCTGTGTGGGAGAATGGGAACAACAGGCAGCTTGAGATTGTCTCTATTTCAGGGGTTTTTTTCCTCTTATTCGTTCAATTAATTTTCGTGTATGTGTGTATTTCTTATAAGAAAGGTTGCAAGCCTGCTTAAACAGAAAAATGATTTCACATGGCCTGGAGAACCCAACACAACACACATGGCCAGAGGGCTGTACTTTGCTCTCCCAACCATGAACAAATTCTTTCTTCTCTTCCTCTGTGGTTGTTATTATAATGCTAAGGCAGGAATATTTGGTTGAATGCCAGAAATGCAGAATTTCCTTAAGCAGTTTTCCTGCAGTTCCTCTTTTTCTTTTCCTTCCTCTTCCACAGTACTCCACTCATGCACTTGCACATTTTCAGATCCAGCCCAAAGTTTATTTTGCAAGTACATTCATTGCAGACTCTGCTCCATGCAGGTGATCCTCTGCTACCCTTTCCTAAGGGTCTACTTAATCAGAAGATTCTTTATAGAACTTCTCCCATTAGTTCAATTTTCTTCATTTTTAGGAAAACCCTCTTCATATTTAGTTCAGTGGGACCGTTTGATTAAAATTCATGAGGATTATAAAAATCCTAGTTCAAAATGAAACATCCGTTTACACTAAAGAAAACCAAGATTGTCATTCAACAGGATCTAAGTGATTTGTGAGCTATACAAAGTTGCTCCTTGCCTAAGCGACTTACTAAGACAAGTCTTGGAGACTCAGCAATGGCTGAATGAGAACTTGTGGAAAATAAATATGATCCTGTATGTTTTAAGCAAATTCATGCATTTTACTGGCAATCCAAGACTGATAAACTTTCTTTGCTGATGTTATAAAGGAGAACATTTTAGGTAACAGTATGGTTGCATCTCTAAAGCAATCATTATTATTGCCTCTGTAGACAAATGTTTGCTCTGCTGACTGACACTAGATCATGTCATTCTGGTTTAATGAAAATGGCACTTCTGTTTGAAACTATCTTCTTGGTTTCCTGCATTATTATTTTTGCCTGCAAGATGAAAAGCTTTGATGAAATTTTTAATAGGTACATGTAAAAAAAATATATAGTTCCCTTTAAATTGAAGAATATGTCTTCAGAAATATCCAGTGTAGTGGCAAAGGCCTTACAGGAAGAGAAGGTTCATAATTTGCTGCCCTGCAGGGAATAATTTATTGAATCACTTGGAGATTCACATATTTTCTGCCCTGTGAAGTTAAAACCATACTCCACTGTGTTGATCTTTAGTGATGCTCTTTCTTCACTGGAGAATGGTGGAAGAATGCTATGAATGTGGAAGAAAAGGTCAGCAGTGTCAGGAGGAGCCAGCCTGCCTTGATGGGGTCAACTGTAGGGGCAGCTTTAGTAATTTATAGCATACAAGCCATCAGTTGGAGATTTATATGCTTGTCAGACATTTTATGAGAGCTCATCAGAGAAATATTTATTTCTTTGGGGAAAACAGTTGTATTACCAGCACCAGTGGAGAGTAAAAGCCACAAGCAGGAGACCAACAGAGCAGTATTTTCAAGATGTAGCAGTGGCTTCATTACATGCTGATTCTTAAAAGCTTCAAGATACTTTAGCATAATCTTCTTTAGTCGGCAGGTGCATGAACTGGCATGTGTTCCACATTCATTAAATCGTCTTAAAACCCTGCAAAAAATTTTCTGACTGAACACACATAGCTCGGGGCTGTCCTTCTCACCACAGAGTTTCTAAGTAGAAGCTCCATTCATTTCAGGTAAACAGAGCAATCATGACTCAAACAAGCTCTCAGGTAAGCTGGGCACAGATCTCTGTATCATTTCAATACTCCTGGCAAGACTCAGGTTCCAGGGTATTTCGATGCTGCTGAAGTTAATTCCCAAAAATGAGTTGTGGGAGGGTAAGGCAGTTGATTGAGGAAGGCTAAGTGACATCTGAAGAAAAAACAGAGGTACCACAGTCAGTTATCTGCCAAGCATGAAGCAGCTGTTCACTTCCCACACACACAGGCTGCTTTGTTTAAATTGTCCAGAAGAGACTCAGGATGCCTCTCACCTCTACACTAGGTTTCATCATCTTGCACAATTTTTTCGAGATTAATAAAATTCTGGGCCGTTTCAATACCTATACCTGTGGGACGGATGCCTGCTGGCAGATAATGGCACCATACAACTGCCTTTGTTAATAATCCGCTTCAATGTTTGGGATTGAATTGCCTTTTCTGAAGGAAAAGCTTTAGCAGAAACAACTCTAAGCTGATCACATCTGGCCACTGCAGGCAGAAGGACCATATTGTAGCTTTCTGGCCAGATCTAATATCAGAGGGTACAGGAGCTCTCAGAGGAGGGTCCAGTCACCAGCGTCTCCTTTTCAGATTTGGCAGAGCAGATTTGTGCAGGTTTCTCCTTTTTTCATGCTCCTCTCTGGCAGCGGTTCCAGAGAAAACGAGGTAGATAACACCAGCAAACAGCACCTTTAGGAAAAAACAGTGACTACCACACCTGTCAGTGCTGGTCACACCTGCCCACAGGCTAGGTACTTAGGGATGAGAACAGATTATACTACTAAATCTCACTAAGGGATTTTAGCCATCTTTTTTTGTCCTGGGACATGCAGAATAGGTTCTGCATCACATCAGTGGGCACAACACAGCACATCCCCATCTCAGTCATGCCTACCCTCATCTTGCCTTTGCCGCTAGCTGCTACAGGTCAAATTTCTTCTCTTGGGATCTTGAAGAAACATCCTAGAGCTTTCCGCCCACTCACCATGAGTTAACTTTGAATGCAGAAACATTCATTAGCACTGTAGTTTATCTTAATTTCTCATTTGTTCCCGGGGTTATTTTCCCCACTCTACAAGAGACATTTCTCAGTATCTAGGCCCGTACATGGATCAGCTCAAACACAGGGCTGTAACTGCCTCCGTTCCCAGGGGGTCTGGATCCCGCTAGCTGCGAGCCCCGGGGGAACGGGGAGTTATAAGAACAAAGGCAAAGGACTTGCGGACGCTCTCTCCTGGGCAGGATTCTTGTAGGTGTTTATTGGATCATCGCTGACAGGAAAGAGCCCCCCGAGGGGGGGTTTCTATGGTTTTTATCACCCGAGAGGTGCGGGGGAGCTGAGGAGGGCCGGGTTTCATTACGTAGCTTGGAAAGGAGCGGGGGCCTAATCTGGGGAGAGGTCTGGGCAGGGGATAGGGTTCATACAGAAGTAATACCATTCAGTGCCATGCAAAACTAACTATTTGTGCATTACTACACAGGGTGGAGAACAGAGGAGCCAGCATGGCAGAGAGATGCCATGAAGAGATTCTCCAAGTGGTGTGGTTGAGAGTGGATGGTCAGCAAAACTCTAGTGCAAAAGAAAATGCAAGGAGAGTAAGAAAAATCCTGAGGACAGTACACGTAGGTCTTGTATGAGACTGAGACAGCAACAGCAGGTGGGACATAAGAGTTGTCCCACTTTACAGCTTTGCCTCTGGTCTTTGTTTCCCAAGTAGGCTGCAACCATTTAGAATCAGGGACTGTCTTAAATGCTTTTTTTTGTACTGTGCATTGAGCTTCTCAGCACCCCTCTAATACAAATAATCATTCAGCAGAAGCTGCTGTATACCTGGCAAGGCTATCAATCAGATCCCTTTAAGACCCAAGGTAAACCAGAGATAATGTCTTACAGGAATTTATCTGAGAGGAAAATAAAGTGAGGAGGGGAGAGAATTGGTAAAAATAGTTAAGGTTGATGACATGATCTGTAATTTCTCTGTTGGACTGGTAATAGCTGAGCAGAAAAATTATCACATTTATAACAAGTTGCCTTATTAGCACAAGGAGAAGATAAAAAGGAAATTCTCCAGTGTGTAGTTCGACCGGTCCTGTGATCTGTTGTTGAGCCATAAGCTGATTGCTGGGGACACGTCTGGACAAGGAGAGGAGCTGAGGTTAACATACTCTACCGAGAGCTCGCTGTGCCCTCTCACAGTGAGCTCAGCAAACCCTATGCAAATGTCTTTTGCAAGTCTTTCAAGGGAGGAAAATAAGCAATACAACACTGTACTGGTGGCACAAAAGGACTTTTGAAACTTCCAGTTAATACGTGAAAGCATTTTGAACTCTGCTTAGAGCATTGGCCAATAATTTGCCAGGTTACTTTGTTCCACCCTGCAGGATAAAACATCACGCAGAGGTATGGCTTAGACTTCCTTGCCCCTACAGATCTGCCTTTGCAAACAGAAATGGGCACGACACCTTTCAAAGAGATGGCATTTCCTGCTTTAAGTAAAAAAAAATCAACCCTCCAAACCAACCAACCAGTCAACCAAAAAAAAAGCCCAAAATACCCAAACCCCAACCCACCCCTCCAAACCTTTTATATTTCCTTACAGAAAAGGGGGTTGGAGTTGGAAGACCAGAGGGACTGTACCAGTCCTAGTGGCCACTGAGCCCTTGGCACAGGGAGTAGCAGGAGAGGTTTTGCGCTGGTGGGGAGCACTCACAGCAGCAGGGAGTGCCCGGGAGTGCCCTGGAAGCGAGAAGTCTACCTGATATATCGTAACCCACATGAACGTATTTCAGTCCCTTCACAGCCCTAGTCACAGGTCAGGTCGCAGACTGTAGATGTCAGCAGTGACAGTGATGATGTCACTGGCCATCAGGCACTTCTTACTGTGCACTTTTGTAGCTCTGTGCCATTTCTGTGCTATCACAGTTAAACAATTTTCTTCCCTCTCTGAGCTACAGCTGGTTAATTTTTTAACATTAGAAACACTTAGAGAGGATGGTGCTCTCCAGAAACCAGCTTTTAAAAACAATATATAAAAGATGCCGGCTGTTGGAAAATAAATTTAAGAGTGCCATTGGCTTAAGAAAAGTACTGTGCTGCCTTTCAGACTAATTTAAAACTTGAATTGTAGCCATTTTTAGCTTTAACAAAATCAATAAGGCTGATTGGTACACTGTATCAGTCATTGCCCATTTTAATCTTCTAAGTAATTTTGGCAGCCAGTAGCATCTGGGGGGTTGAGTTCACCCGTGAAGATCCTCTAGGATTTCAGTGGGATTTTCATATTGCTGCAGTCTTGAACAGTCAAGTCCTAAATCGGTCTCAAGTGCATTAAATAGAACAGGGCAATAAGCTGGCATTTGGCTCTAGTTTACATTTAAGATGATGCTCACTTCAGAAACACTTGAATCATGTGGTGGAAATGGTAAAATTGTTGATGATGATGTGAAAAGGACTGAGGTGTTCAATAAATATTTTTGTTCTGAATTTGGAAACAAGAAGAATCATGCACAAATGTCATGAGGACAATTCCCTTTCCATCCCATTAGTAACCAAGGAAGCTATTAAACAGCATTACTAGAGATAAACATTTTTACCTTAACAGGTCCAGACAACTGTCATCTTCACAACTGAAATGAATTGGCTCAAGGGATCTTTGACCCACTCCCATTTAATTCTGGAGGACTGAAAATGTTTTAGAGGACTGGTGGAATGCTGCATTTTGGGTAAATCATTAAAAAAATCACTAGGGCTATGTAAGTAATTCTAAGCCAGCCAGCCAGCCATTCTGGGCAAAGTAATGAAATATTAGTATAGAAGTCAGCAATAAAAAATGCCAGTGGAAATAATGGGGGTCAACACGACTTAAAGGGAAAAAGTCTTGTGAAAGAATGTTGATTTTCTCTTTTCCCTAAATTACTGGCCTGGTTGATACCAGCTTCTAAATATATATAAGATAGTTGCCTTTTGTAGACTGCTTTATTGTTTGCAATACTCCCATAAATTAACACAGTAAGTAATAGCACTAAGGTAGGTGAATTAAGAACTGACAAACTGGGAAGTCTTGAGTGAAATACAGACCTCAGTAAAGACTTGGCAAAAAACAGAGTGTAACCGGGTATGGATACTGCAGCCAGCATCACCCTGCTGCTTCTTCTAACGTGTGTGGTTTGTGCAAAACTGAGTCCTGTTAAAAAGATGGGAATGTCTTGGTTTGTAGGAGTGCCAGCTGAAGCCGGTTTTGTACCACTGCCTTCTCTGCTACTGGCTATAAAAAAAATACCATTGTATAACTGGGCTGCAGCTGGTCCCTCAGGGTTTAGGAAATCCAGAGTGGTGCAGGTCATGAGCTCAGCCCTGGGGCCTCTCTCTGGGCTGTGGCAGAAGGGACAAGAGCTGGTCAGACAGAGAAGCAAGTTGATCTGAACAGCTCCACTTTGTGCCCATGTAGAGCCCTCAGAGACCACTCCAACCCTCTTGGCTCAGGAAATCACTGGCTGGCTGGATTGGGGTCATGTCCTCCCATGCATTGCTCCTGGAAACTTCCCAGCCCCCTGTGCCACCATCCATCTTCATGGACCCACTGGAGTGCAAGAGGCTCAGCACTTGGGATTCTGGTTTTCAGTCACCGAAGCAGTTGTGCTGGAAGTATTTAGCACAGCTGAGAGTTTCATCTGTGCTCTGAATGCTTTTCTTAGACAGCGTAAAATTAAAAAGCTGAGAAGTAAACCTGAAGATGCTGACATCCTTACACAGCACAATTTCACATCCCTGAGAACATACACTCCAAATTCCTCTTCTGAGGAGGAAGAAGGGCAGGAAAATCTTTGAACATCCTCATCTAGTAGGAAAAGATCCCTCAAAATCTCTTTATGTTAACAGAGGTTGTGACCACGTCCATTTATTCAGCTCTGTGTAATTATTGCTCTTGCCCTTTGGTAATTATTTTACTATCCATGAAGAATTATAAAGCCATTAACCTGGAAGAGAAAAAGACAAAAGCCTGAGCATGTGAGAAAGACTTTGAACACCAAATTCATTCACCA
This sequence comes from Mystacornis crossleyi, assembly GCA_013400655.1. Lineage (NCBI taxonomy): Eukaryota > Metazoa > Chordata > Aves > Passeriformes > Timaliidae > Mystacornis > Mystacornis crossleyi. The sequence continues at coordinate 14,879 of VYZQ01046432.1, read as the reverse complement.
GTTAGAAACAAAAGTACGTGTTCAGAAAGATAATTAACAAAAAGTCTGTCTCAAGGCAACTTCTGCTTACTACTAATGGATATCATGAAAATTCATAAACTCACTGCTCCCAATGGGAGGATTTGCTGAGTGGAGACTGCTGTGTGGGACCACATCTCTCTGTTCCTTTGCAATGGGAAGGTGGGGGATGGCCAGAAAAGCCCCTCATTCGTGTGAAGGGGTGAATTCCTGATGACTTCACCGAGGAAAGCTTTCACACGCTCTGTCCTCGTCTGTCAGGGACACACATCACCCTGTGCTCGGGGAAAGGTTTAAACTGCACCCTTTCGTATTTGAAGAGAAACTTAAAGATCTTAACCCAGAATTAGCACTGCCAACTGCATTTCAGGCAGCACTTTTGCTTTGCTCTCGATGTGAAGCAGGAAGGTGCAGACTACAAAAGCCTGGGTTCCTGTTCCCACTGAGGCAGCCATGCATAGACAGAGCCTGTGTGTGATGAGACCCGGGAGCTCACAGGTGCTCTGGGAAGTGGTGGCTTTCCTGTTAATGGCTGTATCCTGTGCCTCCCTGGCCACAGTCAAAGTGAATTCCTGGAGGAAAATGCAGAAATACCTACTTGCCCTGGGTATGGCCTGGCTGCCAGAGCCTTCCTGAGGTGTGTGTGGTTTCCCTCTTCTAAATAGCCTTTTCTGAGTCTGCCCAGCCTCTCCTTAAACTCACAATCATTTTTATCATTTGCAATATGAATTGCATCAAAGAGATATATGGCACATGTGATCATGTTCTGCGTGCCTTTACCAGGGCGCAGCGGGCTCCCTGATACTGGCAGAGGCAGAGGGGATTTCGGACACCTGTATTTGGAAGGGCTGAGTGCATTTGGAAGCTGTTAGAGATCAGCTTGCTCAGTTTTTCTTCAGGCCTCCATGCAATTACTGTGATTTCTTGGCACTGAGCTTTAGTGATTCACCTGAGTTGAGTCATGCACAGGTCGATGTGGCTCTGGAGGGCTTCGCACCCCAATCGGTGTGCTCAGCAAATCCATCAGCTGAATACAAAGGATCTTGCAACTGCTAAGCCTTCTGGGATGGGGGGAGACTTAAAAGAGATTAAGCAATTGCCTGCACTAATCAGAACCATAGACGTTACAAATCAATCTTGGCTCTTTTGCTGGAGAAAAGCATCTTCTGGACTTGAAGGGAGACGGCATAGTTAGAAGACTGGGTTTGGGGGACAGGACTGGATGTTGGGAAGTTAGTATGGATCTCCACAAAAATGACAGAAGCCAAAGAGCTTCACAAAGAGCTAAAAAACAACACAGAAGTGACTCCAGAGCCCATCTTCCTGCAGTGGGCATAGGATAAATAGTGTAGGCTGGGTGAATGAGTAAAAACCTGGTTGGAATGACAGAAGAGAAACCAGAGAGATACCAAGAAGGCACCAGGGGCAGCATCACTCGGTAGCTAGGGAGGAACCTGGCAGTCAGTGCTGCAGGTGGCATTGCCAGGTAAAACAGAGAGTGGAATGATACACAGCATTCCTCAGCACCCAATCCAGGGCTCATTCCGATCAGCAGCTAAGCTGCTGCTCTTTTCAGCAGGGCATGGTGGAACAGGGCAGGGGGCTGCAAGGTTTTGCATAAGGTTGGATGAATAATTTTGGCAACACCTCCCCTCACCACTGCTATGCAGCAGCTCTACAATCTAGATCAAGTAATTTTAAGAGGGTTTTTATTGACCAAATGACACATCATTTGGCCCCACCTGTGCCTTTTCATGCTGTCTGTTGCAATGGTTCTACTGACCATACCATCCCTCTGAAGCCACTGCCAGCATAAACTGAATGTTGCTGGTGTGCTCTCGAGGTGGGATTGCAGTAGGTTACTCAGAGGACGCAGCAGCGAGGCAGGGCAGGAAGTGAGCAATCAGCCCAGCAAGTCCACGGGCAAATACCCACACACACCTTCCCAGTGCACAGAACCACCCCAGCTGCAAGAAGGGAGGGAATCAGTCAACAAAACTCATAATCTGCAATTCAGCACCTTGAACAGGCAACATCCAGAGTGGCCTTGGTGGCATTAACATTTCTGGTTTGATTTGCAAGATCTTTGTTGATTGAACTTGTTTATCTTGTGTTTAGCTTTATGATCTGATTAAATCGCAAGCCAGCAAAGGAAGTAAGCTCAAAATTTTGGGGTATGCCCAGCAGTTCTCTTAAAGGTGTTAGAATAGAATAGGATAGTTCCAGTTGGAAGTGATCTGCAATGATCATCTAGTCTGGTGTCAATATTTACCTATAAAAAGCTGTGCATGTTCTCCCAAAGCCACCTGCCTTGTCTAGTAGATATGCCCAGTACCTCACACAGAGGACCAGACTGAGCAGAATATCCCAGGTGAAGTCTCACCGGCCTCTGTACTATGGCCTTTATCCCATGTTCTCTCTGCTAGAAATCCATCCCCTCCCTTCCCCAGCCCCCCCTTTCATCCTAGGAGCAGACACACCACTGTCCATGGCACCTGGTGGATCTCAGTCCTCCTGCTCTCAGTGGAGGCACTGATGTGTTCTCCTTCCCTGTCATTCCCAAGTCTTGAGTACCACTTTCATGTCAGAAACTCTGTTGTTACTCCATGAGCTCATGCTCAGAGCAACTGAATTTCCTCCCTTTCTCCTGCTTTTTCCATCTGTGCCTTACTGGGACATACCATCTCCTCTGTACTGGCAATGACTTTCCAGTCTCCTTCTTGTGGAACATCTCCAGCAGCTTCCCCCAAGGCCTTCCCTGCTACTCACATTGCCCTGGCCAGTTCCTTACCTCACCACAACATTTCTACCGCTTCCTATCTGAGTGCATAATTTTCCAAATGGCACTTTATCAACTGTTCTGAGAGGCCAGGCAAGTGGTGTATGGATGCAGTAGGTCTTATCTAGAAGATCAGTTCTCTTATCAAAGGAAGCTAACAGGTTCAGCTTGGCATGGTAGACTTTGGGTAAGCTCTGGTGGCTGTTATCTCATTTTCTGTTTGCTCCCATGTTGGATAAGTACTTATCCCTTCAAAGCTTCTTTCAAAGCCTTTCATCCCACCGAGGTGAGATTACTCCAACCTGTGGCTGTCCTGATCTCACCCTTCCTCTCTACCTCTTCCAAATTTGTGCGTTACTTGATGGAGTGTGTTACTTGTCCTAGTATGTGAGCTTCTCCAGGTCAGAGCATGTGGGCTGCCTGCCTTCCTGCAGAAGGTTTCAGCGGTGTTTTCCTGCAGGCTTTTAGCAAACAACAGCAACAACCACAAAAAACCCCAACCACCCCGATAACAGGATGGTTCCAGTACTTAAAGAAGGAAAGATGAGGAGGGACCCTTTATCAGGGAGCATAGGGACACGAGGGGTAGTGGTTTTAAACTGAAGGAAAGGTAGATTTAGATAAGATATCAGGAAGAAATTCTTTACCATGAGGGTGGTGAGACACTGGCACAGGTTGCTCAGAAAGGTTGTTGATGCCCTGTCCCTGGGAGTGTTCAAGGCCAGGCTGGATGGGGCTCTGAGCAACTTGGTCAGAATGGAATGTATCCCTGGTCTGCTGGAACGTATCCCTGCCCATGACAAGGGGTTAGGAGCTGGATGATCTTTAAGGTCCCTTCCAACCTAAACCAATCTGTGATTCTATGATTCCGAGGTGCATATTCTGAGGTGGGGAAGGAAAGCGTGGCATCATTTCTCCTGTTCAGACTTTGGAATGTAACATATCATTGGCCATGTGTCCACCCACCTCTAATAACGTTACAGCTCCCCATCATCTTTTAGATGCACACTCAGGTTTATCCCTTCCAGAGGCAGTGAAATTAAACTTGTTTTTTCCATTTTACAGAACAAAAAATAAGGCACAGGAGGGCTAGATCTGTGTCATATAATATCATAATAGCATAAATACACATAATATCCTTGTAGTGACTATTCTAAAATCTTTAGTCGCACCCTTTATAATTTATCCCACCTTCTATCTACTGGAAATACATCCCCTTACATCCTAGGAGTGGATACACCACTGTCAAGGCTATGGCAGCTGATGGATCTCAGTCCTCCTGCTCTCAGTGGAGGCACATTTTTTACAGTGCAGTGAAAATTAAAATGTGGTTTTGGTTGCTCCGTGGACAAAAATTGCTTACTGTTACTGAAAATATAAAGTAGGTTTTCACAGAAAAAGAAAAAAAACCCACAGCCTCAAAAGTGGTTTCACTTACCTTTTTTAGCAAACTACATTTATACTCAAAACATACCCCTTACAGACACTACTGTAATCTATAAGTGCATAATATGCATTTTAAATTATTTTAAGGTGCTTGTCTACAGCAAGTCTTCCATTTTTGATATACCTGGCCACATCAGGTATAATCATTCATAAATGTACATTTAACATTATGAAATCATTGTGCTTAGTTCCACTCAGGATTAGTAGATGAGAGCTACCCAACCACCTCACAGGCTCAGCCCATGGAGGTTTCTGTGCTGTCAGCTCCTCCTGAGGGCAGCCTTGAGTGGGAGCAAGCACTCACTGCCTGTGTTTGCATTCCCTCCCTAGTGCTGCCTTTTACCAAGCACGTCGTGCTGCTTTTGACTCTAAAAGTGCAGTTTTTGGTGAGGCAAGGCGGGAGTATTACCTCACATGCACACTAGAGGATGCTCTTGGGTCAGCAGTGAGAGACAAACCGCCTCTCTCACTTCTCAATCCGCACGGCTTCGAGGCTCAGAAAGTATTTCAAGGCTTAGCCAAGGCTTAGGCGGTGTTTCAAGGCTTAAAAAGATAAGAAGAAAATGTTCACGGACAAAAGTGTAACGCAAGTGACAAAAACTACTTACCCTGCTTTTGCAATGCTATTACTGCTCAATATACATTTAAAATCAGCATGGAGGCAGGCAGGGACTTTGATAAGGTCAATAGTTATTTGCTGGGGGTTTTTCTCGGTCACCTATTTGTGATACATTATGAGGGACTTAAGAGAAGGCTCCAGGGAGATGCTCCAATACCTAAAGGAGAATACAGGGGAGTTGGAGAGGGGCTTTTCCCATGGGCAGGTAGTGGCTGGATAAGGGGGAATGGTTTTAGAATGAAAAAGGGCAGATCTAGATTAGATACTAGGAAGAAGATCTTGACTGTGAGTGCAGTGAGGCCCTGGCACAGGTTGCCCAGAGAAGCTGGGATACCCCATCCCTGGAAGTGTTCGAGGCCAGGCTGGATGGAGCTCTGAGCAATCTGGTGGAAGGTGTCCCTGCCCATGGCAGTGGGGTTGGAACTGGATGATATTTAAGATCCCTTCCAACCCAAACCATAATGTGATTCTATGATCTTGACAGTGAATAAGGGGCAAAGTAAAGGACACTTTAAAATCCTCATGTCCTTTAATCGTAGGCAAAAAGGAAGGAAATGAGGGAATTTGGGATTGTTATGCATTTCTCTAGCACTGTGCAGATGCACCCACCCCATCACAGCACCCATCTCCCAACAGGCGGGAGCTCCCAAGGCTTGGTGAATATTCTGAATTTCAGCCTCCTCCCACTGGAACAAGGGAACTTCTGCAGAAGTTTGTGTTTGTACCAAACACTTGTTTATAATGGCAATAGTCTCTTGCTCTGCCATGGTTTTATTTTTCTGGTTTGATAGACTTCCTCTAAAACCCCCCTTTAGTGCAAACTGCCTCATTTTGCAGGATGAAACTCATTGTGGCACATGGGAACAAATCCAGTCTAACGAAACACCTGAATGCAAATTGAGACTGTCCAGTGAGATTCAAACTAATAATAAAAATGCGTTTTAAATGAAGGGCTTGCTACTTCAAGGGGAGTTGGAAAACCCAGAGGGGAATTTTTTTGCTTTTAAAAATGGTTCAGTCATTCTCAAAACAAAAGTGAAAGAAAAACCTGCCATAAAAAAGCAAATTAATTTCAACACGATGTGACTACAGGAGGCTGTGTCCATCATAACTATACTAAAACTCTAGCTCAGGTGGCTCTTCAGGGGCCCAGCACCTGCGAGGCTGCAGCCAGGAGAAACCTTTCCCAGGAACAAGGCTTGCTCCAGCCTTCAGCCTTGCCAGTCCATCCAGCAGAGCTTATTTCATACAGAAAACTTCCTGTGCTTTGCCCCTGTCTGAAGGGAAGGCACATTTTGACCTCTCCCACAGCACAAAGTCACCCATCAGCTGGAGTGATGAGGAAAGCCTCTAATGCCTTTGCTGCCCACACACAAAATCATCGAGCCTAGCGCATCATAGTATGGCCCCGAGGAGGAAGGTGACAAACTGTACCACTGCTGAAACTCTTCTGGTGGGGAAGTTTATGCTGCTGGGTGAACTGGTGGTAGGAAAACCAATTTTAAAAGCAGGTTAACAGTGTAACCGGTAGTCGTGATGCTCACTTGGGACTGCAGTTTGCAATTCAAGACCCTGCTGCAAGTCCAGAGAGCATCTTAATCATTCAAACTGAAGCTAAAACCACTGTTCTGAAGTTCAGACCCCTCATTCAAATTTGAACCTTTTTCCTTGGAAAATCTGCTTTCCATATAAATCCCCAGACACCCTTTCCTCCCCCAAAAGACATGTGAAATGTTTGGCCTAAGCAGCTCCATGTGGTAACAAATCCCAAAGGCTAATTGTGTGGAAAAGCATTTCCTTTCATCAGATTTAAATTTTCTGCCTTTTAGCATCGACTGCACCCTTTTCCTTGCATCATGGGAAAGCAATGTTTAATACACAGGGCTGGAAACAGCCCAAGACCACCAAGTTGATGCGTGAAGGCCAGCGGGCTGCCAGCAGCTTTAAACAACTGTTGATCATCACCACCACCACCAAATTCCAGACAGATTACCCAAAAAGGCCAAGGCCAAACCCCTATTTCTAGGCTAGAAAAACAGATTCTTCCAACTGTTGTTATGGTGAGGAATTCAGCTCATTTGCAGATGACAGGCAGAGTGGAGCTGTCAGTCATGGGCAGGGGGAGAACACCCAGGGCTTGGGAAGTTGTACCTTTCTCCTCTGTTTTGCTTCGGTAGCTGCTTGCTAACACTGCAAGCAGCTTTTCAGACAAAAATGCCAAATCAATCCTCTATTATTTTGAAACAAAGCAGTAGTTATTCTGACTTCCCTCAGCAGCATCTCTGGGGAGGGAGAGGCTAGTATGAGAGTAAGTTGTATGAAGAACTGCTGAGAGAGCTGGGGGTGTTTAGCCTGGACAAAAAGAGGCTCAGGGGAGACCTTATAATTTTCTACAACTTTCTGAAAGGAGTCAGGTGAGGACCAGCCTTTTCTCACAGGGAACCAGTGACAGGATGAGAGGAACTGGCCTCAAGCTGCACCAGGGGAGGTTCAGGTTGGACATGAGGAAGAAGTTTTTCAATGAAAGGGTGGTTAAGCATTGGAATGGGCTGCCCAGGGAGGTGGTGAAGTCACCATCCCTGAAATGCCTGGATATGGCACTCAGTGCCGTGGTTTAGTTGACAAGGTGGTGTTGGGTCAAAGGCCGAACTTGATGACCTTGGAGGTGTTTTCCAGCCTTAATGATTCTATGACTCTGGGATGTCTTTGCAATGTCAAGAGGTTTCCTCCTTCATCCCCAACTTCACTTTGTCCTCCCAAGCATCAGCAGGGCTCTTGGAAAATTTCCTGCCTTTGGATGAGGGCTTCTGTATCCATGCTCTGCAGAGGTCAGGCAGAGGCGCTGAGTTTGCCCCCGCTCCGAGAGTGACACAGGGTTTGGCTGGAGCAGGCAAGGCAGAGGATGCCCTAGTACCTCCCTCCCAGCCCAGCCACCACCAACAGGGATGAAATAACTAGCTGATAATCCTAATGAAAATGCAATTAAAAATTAAGCATTACCACCCAAATCCTTTGCTGTAACAATGTATAGGGTAATCTTACAGCAGATTAGTTGGCAGTTCCCAGCTATCCCATATTCACGTGAATAAACTCCACTTTTCAAAAACAGCTGTTCCTGTAACCTGCATCCTCAGATAAATCAGCACTGCTTTACTCCCTTCTCTGAGAAGACGTGGTGTGCAGGGGGCAAATGCTCATCAGAGGCAAGAAAGCTCTGGGGTAAATCCCCTTTTATTGCCTGTAGATATAAACAGAGGGCTGGAAAGAAGTCAGCTTAGAAAATATCTGGCCACTACACATGAAAAAATGGTGTTTGGGGAAGTTATCTGAAGGGCAGCAGCCTTCCCAAGGCTCAAATCTTCTTCCATTTAAGTCAATAAACATGAATTTCAGCTGAAATACTTATCAGAGATTCCTTCACAGATCCTTCTTTCAAAATATTTGGGTGAAAGAAAGTACAATTATGATTTTTGTAGGTTTGTGGCCAGGAAAATGTAACCAGGTTATTGTAGTGGAAATAGTGTCATTCGTATCACCCTGGGGACAAGGTCAAAGTTGGGGTTGAGGCAGGGCAGTTTGGGGGAAAAGTCAGAAAATACACATTTTGCTCTACAATATAGCCAAACATAGGAATAAGTAAATTTGAAAAGTCAGAGTTCTGACATGTTTTGTGGGAGGGGTTCTGTTTTGGTTTTGGTGTTTTTTGGTTTTGGTTTCGGGGGTTTTTTTCAGTTTCTGAAGGGCTTTTTGCTGTTCATGTTTGAAAATGGCTGAATTACAGTTTTGAATACAATCTCCTTAATAACTGATCTCATTTCCTCAGACAAAATTCGTCTAGGATAAAAAAACCAACTCTACTTCATCCATCCTCACAGTTATCTCTGCTTTGAAAAAGCTTCCACATTAAGTTCAACATGAACATCTCTTCCGTACACGTCCCACACACAGTCAGATGGGCCATTTTGCATGTTCGTAAGCTCAACAGTTAAAATTTTGCTTAAAAACAATTTGTCTAAAGAGCTCTGGAACAGCCGCATTTGTTGCCTGCTGTACTCAGGCCTCAGAGCAAGGTCTGTTTGCATTCACATGTCATTAAAGGCAATATTGACGAGTTAATGAAAGTTAGAAGTGGAGAAGGCATCAAGCACCTGACAATAAAGCAGGGACAATTTTACAGTGAAATAGAAATTTCATTATAAAATTGAAAAAGAGCTCCTCTACTGTAAAGAAGCAGAGAAGGAAGTGGAAGCAGCAGCAAAAGTGCAGACAAATGCTAAGGCAGCCTCTACAATGGTGAGGGGCAGAGAGGGGAAGAAACTGAGCTACAGGTTCTGTTTGTTGTCAGCTAAAACCGGCAGAAGACACACAGATAATTTTCCCATCCCAGTTTATTTCCCTTTCTTTATGCTTATGATGCACATACCGATTAGCACAATTTTAAACAAATCCTGAACTCTTGCATAAATTCAAGTTCTACAGATAGCTTGGAGAAAAAAAAGACAAGTGTATGAAACCCAAATATTTATACAATTGGTTTCTTTAGGAGAGTGGAGGTGATTTTGTTGTGTTTCTCTCTAACAAAGAGCCAGATGGATATTATTTTGTACCTCAAAGGGTAAAAACTCGGCTTGACACAGCTTGAGGCACGGGAAGAACCCACAATCTGACAACATTCATGTCAGAGGTACCTTCAAGATAATTTCCTTCTGCTTTTTCTGTTGTCTTCCCACTGCTTTTTCCCAGCTGCCTCCTATAAAGGGGCCTGTGCTCATGGCATCCCCCATACGGGGGTGGAGGGGCTCACCTGGGCTTGCTAAAAACCCACTGTCCCTTCTGTGCTGGACTGGGACAGTGGCTTTGATTTAGTTCAGTTTGTTGCACAGGTTTGCACGCTCAGATTATGGAAAATTGCACAAGAGGCTCAGTTTGATTTTTTAAAATGGATTGAGAGGTAATATGGAAAAAAACACGTCAGGAATCCTCTGTGACCCAGGTTTCCTCTCCCACATCCCACGCTGCAAATGTTTCATGTCCTCAATGCGGTTTCTGGGTCGCTCTGGCACTTCTCCCAGCCCCAGCCACGAGGAGTTCAGCACGGGGACCAGACCCTGCTCCATCACCCCACCCTGCTAAGGCACCCCCAACCCCACATGGAGACTGGTTTGGCTGCGTAATGCTTTCCAGGTGGGTGTGCAGGGCCAGGCACCAAGGGCACCCTGCTCCTGGGAACAGCAGCGTTCTTCATCTCACAGGATCCAGGATTTCAACCAAACATCTTTTGCTGTTCACCACTCTAGGGAGAGGGGGGTGTCTGTGGGAGATAGCACTGCTGCAGAAGTGACTCCAGCAATACTGACTCTACCACAGCCGAGAGACAAATGCTTTCTGCTCTTTACCCCTCGAACTCTGGATAATATTTACAGTGCTGCCCTCAGTGCATTAGTGAAGATGTTCTCTCACATCCACTGCTTGCCAAAAAGCAAGTAAATTTAACTCAGTGATTCAATTCAAAGTGGTTTGAATCATCTACATCCCTGGCTATGTGTGTCCAGACACTGCATCCAGCCACACATGCATTAATAAAGACTTAAAAATAGACCATCGATTCCTCTAGACCTGAAGTAACACGTCTGATCCCAGCTAAGCAAGAGACTCAGCAGGGACCACCTCAGCGAGGGGGTGCAATGCAGGTGGTTTTCCTAATGTACCTCCAAGTGGTGGTGGCTGGGTCCTCCTGCTCTCCTGGAGCCTGTGGCAGGGGAGGGGGGCACTGGAGATGCTCTGGCAGTGCCAGTGCTCCTGCCTCGCCTGGGCTTAGGTGCTGACAAACAGAGGATCAATTATTCATCAGCTAAAAGGCAGACTTCTATTACAACAGATGTTTCTCCGAATGTTTGACACTGCCTATTAACTCACCCTTTAATTTTAATTGCTTAACTAATGGCTGTGTTCAAGGTTAAATGAGCTTAAATCTTTATTCTTCTCTTGTGCTGCTTAATGTAAACATACCGTTGGACTAACAGGGAAAAGGGACAGAGAAGGAACCAAACCAAGCAACATCTTTGACCAGACACAAACAGGCAGCTAGTTAATCCTCCACAAGCCTGCCTAGGGATGGGCACAACACTTGGACATGGTTTTCTCTGAAGCAGAGAAGCGATGGAAGGATCCCTTGGGCTGAAGGTGTCTGTGGGTTTGCAAAGCCAGGCTGAACCTGGGACCAGAGTCAGGAAGGAGGTGGTGTGGGGTGAGCATCCTTCCTGAAGCCAGCAGAGAGAGGAAGCGCCTGCTCAGGGAGGTGTGAAATGTTTGAACACGTTGTTTAGGTACCCTCCAAACCAAGAACTCAGCTTACTTGAGTAATTTAGGTTTGTAAGTCACAGAAGTGATGGCCTGGCATGGCCAGGCTCCTATGCTTCCTCCTTTAAATATTTATGGCCCGTCTGAAGAGTGGAGTTTGCTGGCCATCAGGGCAGGAGCTCCGAGGAAAGGAAGAGGTTCACTTTACTGCCTGAACAACAAGGAGGGCTTGTCTCTCAGAGGATACAACCCCAAAGAAGTGCTGGGCTGTAGGACAGGGGACACGGTTCTTACCTCACTGTAGCCACAGTCTTGCTATGTGCCAAGCCAGTGTTTACCATGCGTTTTAGCTCCACGGCTTGGTCTCCCTCTAGGAAGGAGCAACGTAGGCACTGCTAATGCCCTGTCCCCCCACTGCTCCGCACCGCAGGCACAAGGATATCCCCACAGCAGTACCTCCCTGCCAGCATCAGTCCCTTCAAGTCACACCGGAAAAAAACAAAAGGATGAATCCTGGAAAGGCCACATCACCAGGCAGGAGGCTTTTCCTCAGCTCAAGCAGGCTCAAAGATACCTTTGGCATCACATCTGTTGATGTAATTCAAGAATGCATTGCACCATTTTTCTAGCAGGGCCCATGGATTTAGTTTGGATAGTTCAGATCTACTCCCAAAAAATAAATTACCAGTACCAGTAGAAACAATAGGAGAGGCAGGACCAGACCCAGCACTCCTTGGCCCAGGGAGTAGCAGCACCACAGCACCTCCATCCCAGCAGAGGGACCTGACACACGTGGTCAAGGGAAACACTTTATTTTCTGTATCTAACCACACTAAGGACACAAGGGAAGGAAAGAGGAAGCACGCAGAAGATAAAGCTTTTTTTCCCCCCAACATAGAAGGGGAAAAAGAAGCACATCTCTTTCCTTTCTGGCTTGCTTTCCTTCCTTTTGTCTCTCACTCAAGAGGTGAAGGAGCAGAGATGAATGCAGTCCATTTTCCAGGTTGTTCTTATCCATTAGGGTCTGTTGGTCCAGATACTTCCTGTCCATTTTGTGAAGAATTTGGAGACTGAAAGGTGAGGAGACCACATGCCAGGGCTAGGGCCTCATCTCTGCTTTGTTGGTGTAAATCTGGCTCAATTCAACCATTACAGCCAAACCAGGCTCTAACACTGAGTTTCTACCCTGATTTTGTAAAATTCCTTTGGTGACACCTCTCAGTCAGATTCAGAAAACAAGTCCCCTCTTTTTGTCTGGGAAACATTGAAGGTCATTTGGGATGGGGCTCTGACCAACCTGACCTAGTTGAAGATCACAAAAAAGGGGCACATAGCAATAGGAAAAACAGGTGTGGTTTTAAGCTGACCGAGAANTCCACATGCAGCAGGAATGTTTCCCAGCCCTTCTTCTCAGCTAAGCTACTATAAAGTGGAACAAGCCTCTTTAGCTCAGTCTCTAAACTGAAAAGAAGTTCTTAGTTTAAGTTGCTTTTTTATTTTTTCCTCTCCCCCAAGCAGGCTCACGAGGACATCCACTCATTTGATTTTGGCTCCAGCTCAGCAGCGTTTGGTAGTGACAACCATCAATCCTGCCAGACAGCCGATGGCACAGACTGCTCCGAGTGGGCGATCTCCGTTTTTTTGCAGCTCCACTGCAATTTGCGTGGTGGTTCGACGCGGGCTGGCAGGCAGCCAGGCGCTCAGCATCCTCCTCCCACCCAGAAAGGTGTCTCTGCAGAGCAAGGTGCCGGGGCTGCGCCGCGGCTGCCAAGACCACGGCGTGAACCGTGCCAGTCCTGCAAATAGACACCGGAGCGCAGAGCTGTTAATCCTACACATTGCGGTGTCGCAAAGTTCACCGCAGACAGGATTTTTTTTTCCTCCTCCTCTCCCCACCAAGTTCAGCCTGAGTAGTATTAAGCTTATGTTTATGGATGGTTCAGTGCAGCCCGGTTTTTGGCAGGAAAGGGGAAGGTTGCACCAAGCAGCGACAATGTCAAGGTCCGGTTACTGGCTCGCCCCTACCCTTCGGTGAATATTGGGTTTCTGAGTGCAGAAGTGAGAGTTTCATTCTTTGTTCTTGAACTCATTCTTTCCATCCCAGGGGCCAGTGGAATGTAATCTCTCCAGATGCCAGCACCTCTTAGGAAATTGTAATGTAGCAGCTATGCCTTGTAAGTGGCTTATTCATACATGGAGAAAATAATAGTAATATCCTTGGGGGACGGTTTTTAAATGGTGCACAGTGACACAACCCAAGGGACAGGTGGGATTTACTTCAGCTGAGGTCCGTCTCCAAAACCACTCATTTTCAAGAGGAGCAGCAGAACTGGCATTTTGTCTTTTACTCTTGGTTTGTTTAAAGGCTTTTCTTGCTGTTTAAAACCATCAGTGCTTCCTTCCTGGGGAGGGAGTCAGTGCTTTTAGGGTTACTGTAAATAATCAGTCAGCTGAGCAAATTATCCTGTCCACTGACACTAACAGATTCCACGAGCTACCAGGAACTTGATCAGCTTTTTTTCCCTCTCCCTACTGTTATAATAAAACAAAGATTTGCCGAAAGACCCTCTTTGCAGCAAAGTAAAAGAAATGCCTTGTGGATAGCAATTCCAGGGAGCATTCTCAAACCTCTCATTGACCAACTCTGAATTAAGAGGTTTGTCAAAAAGAAAAGGCACACAAGAGAACAAGGAAGCCTGAAGAGCCAACTGACAGATTACCACACGACAAAGCTAAAAGGGAACTCCAAACCCTGCCAGTGCGTCTGCCCACAGAGCCTGCCAAGAGCCAGATGCTGCCACGGGGATAATATCCTCCAGGGCTGGGGAGCCAGGCACCTCCCAGCCTTCCGAGCTGAGAACAAGGGGATAGTGGGGCAGCTGTGCACCCCAAGCCCATCATATCTACACGAAAAAGCTTCATGAGAGGAATAGCCAGGTCTCTTCAGACAAAAAAAAAAAGAAAAAAAAAAAAGAAAAACAAAACCCACCAGGGTATCTGCTTCTTACTCAGAAACTCCATTAGGAAAAAAATAAATAAAAGCTGGGGGGAAAAAATTTGGGTCCTGGGTAGTGCCTTTCCTCCTTATGCAAAGCAAACTGCCACTGGCAGCAGGGGGAGAGCAAACAGGTCAGGCAGGGGAAGAAATGACACATGGCAAGGGAATAAGCAACCCGCTTTGCAGAATTAGGAACCAAAGGCACATATTCAGGAGCCCAGCACTCACCCTGCTCCAAGCAGACTTTAATTAGTAACCAATCCCGATGGTCTGCTGAGATTCTGCTGAGAAAAGGGCAAGTTAACACAGACACATCGGTGTTAACATTACCCTTGAATGGAAGTAGCATAAACACAAAATATTTGTTTCGCTGCTACTGTGCAACATCTGTTCCCAATGACTTACTCATTCCGCGCTCTCCCTCCCTCGGGGTTTCAAAGTACGCAAGGAAGAGGGAGAGGCTCGCAGGTACTGACGCCGTGGTGCCCGCTCGGACGTTGTGCAACACCAGAGCCCGTTCAGCAGCCTCTCGTGGGCAAAATTCTGCACCACTGAGCTGGAGTTTGCTCCCCCCCGGGGCTGAGCCTCGCAGGACACAGCCAGCAATACAGGCACTCTCCATTTTCTGCAGTTCGGTACCTCCACACGTGAGAATCTGCGGGGATGGCAAACCCGGAGACTTTTAACGGAGAGGCTGCCAATATAATACTTTCTTTAGC
>VYZQ01046429.1:5268-23101 GCA_013400655.1 Mystacornis crossleyi | reverse complement strand
TATTAATTGTTCCTCCTTTCTTTTAGGTGCTGTATTTCAACCAGAACTATGTTTGACAATGAAAAAAAAAAATCAATAGAAGCTCTTCTATAAATAAGCACACTACAATAAACAGCAAGTCTGTTGAGAAGTTATGAACACTACTAACTCAGGAGTATAGAGTAACTGCTAGTGTTAACATATAAGGGTATGGATTTGTATGCTGTATGAGTTAAAAATCCACTAATCTGGACTGGAAAACACATTCCTTATTCCATAAATATAAATGTAAAATAAATGGGTTTATNTTTTAAAAAATTGTATGTTAAGTGCCTTTCCCTTTTTTTAGTTATCTTTTGCTTCAAATTCCAAGCTTGATCTCCTTTTGCTGTATGACAACTCATCTCATGCAGTATATTTTAAACAAACCTTTGATCTTGCTCTCCCATAATTAATCTATCCATATGTCTGTGTAATTTTAAGAAAAGAACAGTGGGTTTTCTTTGTTGTTGTTCTTGGTTTGGTTTGTTGGTTGATTTTTTTCCTCACGGAACCATATTTTGCCTTGTTTTCTTGAGAACAGCGTGTTTTCTCGGTATGATCCATCATACACTGGTGTTTTATCTGTTTCCTCAGCAGTTTCCCCTGGATTATTGGCCTGGATTCGACAAGTCCTTTTCTTGTATTCTTGTCATGGCTGATGGACATGTGAAAATCATACCGCAATCCATTCAATCCATCTGTACTATAGAAGTCTCTCCTTGATGTTTCATATCTATGTAGGTGGCAATTTAATAAAAGCTGCAGATTTGGAAGTGATTAAAAAAAAAGGTCTTTGTAGCACATCAGTTCAGCTCAAGGGTAATTAATGAATTTTCAGTAAATATCATTAAATTAGTGATAAACTTCCAGCTCATTTCTAATTGAATTTCACACTATTTCACACTCACACTGTTGCAAATTTGGAAATGTCTAATTAAATTGATGGTGATACTGCAGCAAACTGTTGATGGCAGAAGAAACAGCGCAGTACTTGAGATCAAGATCTGTGTAGCAGAAAAGCCATTTAACAACTTCAGTTTTTCGCCAAGGAGAGATCACTTTGCACGAGTTGCTGTATAGAGGCTAACACACCTTTTTCATCAAGACCAAACAGTAGAAGCTACATTGATAACTGACTTTCAGATACTCTCCACTAATGCAAATGTCAGACATTAAGTTCAGGTGAGGCTGGTTTTCTCAGAGTATTTAGTAAGTGTAACTTCCAGGTCAGGGGAGAGAACGCAAGTGGTAGGTAAGTGGAGTCAGCGGCTACTATTTGTCCAGTTTTCAGTTGCAATCACATTTCCGGTTTCCCCCTCTAAATTTTCATTTCTACAAAGACATACTTTTTGGAATCTTTCTTTGCTCCGTGTTGACATTTGGCTGGTCTTTGTATTTAACAATTCAAGCATAAATGAATTATATGCTATTTTTATCTAATTCCTCTACAATTTTGTATTATTTTGTTTTGTGTTCTAGGAAAAAATAAGTATTGACAGACCTCTAACGTGAGAAGTTAAAACATATAAATATGCCGCTGAGAGGAATATCTATGGTGGGGTTTTTTTGCATTTTTACTGCTATAACTAATTCTGCTTTTCATACAGTCTTCAGAGAGTTCATAAAAACTAGAAAGATGTCATGTTAAGCATTAGCACTGAATTGCAAACCATTCATCAATGGCATTGTCATTTCGCCCTGAAACAGTGTTGGATTGGGTAAGCTAAAACAACACTTGAATTCACAGCTTTTGAAGCAGCATTTATATAGCAGTATAAATAAAATACTGACAAGCCATAGAAAAATAAAATATAGACCCTGGAGTCTCAAGAAGCATTTCACTTCTCTTCTTGAGGGGTGCTACTAATTTCTGTTAATAATAAAATAGAACAGAGCCTTTTATTCCTAGCTACAGGACAGCTGTCCTTTTTTAAAGATGGGGAAGAGATGGCACTGAGAGTAAAGAGGACAGCAATTTTTCATGCGGGAGGTTGAGTAGTTTAAGAAAGCTCAGCATTTGTACTGCTCAGCTCAGACTGCAAACTACTAGAAATAGATTACACAGAGCATGTTCAGCCATTCGAGTATTTTGAACACCAAGCAGCTGGGCAAGAGCTGTCTTCTTTAGCTATGATGTTGAAAACATCATTAACCCAGAAGCACACACACTTCAGCAAAGTTAATTATCCTTCAGTGACTAAAGTAGCATGACCATTGCTTGTTTATCACGTTACATATAAGGTACCCAAACTAGCTACAACCTGAAAAACATGCAGTTTTGTATTCTTTTGACTCCTGTTCATGTTTTCAGACAGTAAAACCTGTATATAGCAGGTGCTACTTTTCTTTTTGCTTTTTTTTTTCAAGTGAAAGTGACTCAATCTTGTCCATATAAATTACCTTGCAAATATTCATATCAAACTTCTGTGCCAAAATGGAATCCAAATTTCAGAGCCAAGCAGGTTTCCTTAAAAATCATTTCTCTCACAGAATGATTAATTCACCACGGTGTGTGTAATATATGCAGAGGGTAAACTATTTCTCTTCTCCTACAGCATCTTTTCATTGCTGGCAGCATGTTCTTACATCTTGACCCATCATACATTTACATGCTATTTTCTTCACATCTGCTTCTTCTGTATTCATAGCTTTAATCCCAGGAGTTCTTTTCTAGTGTTCCTGTGACTGCCAAAGTGCACAAGTAAATCCTGCTGTAAAACTCCATGTTCCAGTAGGTTCTGGCTGCTCTCTGTGGAAGGATGGTAGTTATTCACAAACTGAAGGACCAGCTTTTTTTCTGTGTGAAGTCAAAAGCTGCGATCTTTAAAGGCTGGAAGAAACAAAGCGCCTTTATTACTCTAGACAGAATGATTTGCAAAAGCTGCCAGCCTAGTGATCTTCTGCTGCCTTGTGTGCTCTGCATCCTCTTGGCATTGCATTTAAATAAATGACTACAACCATTAATGGATCACCTGCTTCAGTCAGGTGAGGCTACAAGTGTATTACTAAGAAAAATAGGTGAAAACAAAGCATAGAGGAAGCTAATAAAAAAATGCAAGTGTGTAAGTCTTTTATCGACTCTTAAATTGACTTTACCTGCTTCTGGCTCTGGGAAGATTCTGTAGTCTTTCAGGTACTTTTTTGTGCATAAAACATGGAAGAGCTAAGTCTTGGAAAAATACGGAGACAGTACCTGGAGTGGTATCCCGGATCTGTTTTGTTTCCTCTGCTGGGGCATTTCGCAAGTCCTTGGCATTGCAGCAGGATGTTCTGTAAAAGGCAGCAATCTGGCTGGAGAAATGTTGGTGAGGACAGTAATTTTCTGTATCGTTAGGGAGACTTATGCTCTGGAGTTGAGCCCATCAAATCACAGCAGGAAAATTGCCTGTTAGACCTTCCAAGTGTTGCTGACCTGCACCTGCACTGACCTTATTGGTATTCAAGCCCTAATGCTAGAATATAGGGAGGCAAATTGGCTTCCTTAATGTCTCACAGTACAAAGAGCACTTAGCAGAGTCTTGGATTCAATATTCAGCTCCTGACAGTGCAGGAGGCTTGTCTGGCCCGTGTTGTGGTTCACTTTTGTATTTATGGCAGTGATCGGAGTTACTGAGTGGTCAGAAACATTGAACTACAGCATTGTTGCTAAGGGAGCAAGAAAAGGTCTGTGGACCTTTGCAAAAGGAGGCCCTCTGGTCATTGCAATATCAAAGGATACTGCACGCAAAGATGTCTATCAAACAGACTTATCTGCTGAAAACTCCAGGGTTTCTGAACCCAATAATTAATATGGAATCATATTATTTCCTAAATTTGCAGAGACAAGCAGTGCTCCAGAGTTTCTGCATGAGCTGACACTTCCATGCAGTCTTGGTGTCCTTGACCCTTGTGGTGCCTCCAATGTGAGTAGGACACCAGCACACCTGTGTGAAGAAGCTACACTCCTTCCATGGAAACTGGCCACCTCTCACTGTCACAAACACATGATAATAATTTTGACATTGGAACATCAACTCTGTCTGGCAGTGCTGGAGGACTGTCATGGTCTGCTGAGAATTTTTTACCTGTCATTGTGGGCATGTGTCAGTAATAATATTTTTGACAGGGAGAAGAGAGAAACAGTGACTCCTTGTGGGCTGCGGGCTCCCTGGGAGGGTCAAGGTCTCCCCATGATGGCAGGGCCTGGCAGCCAGGATTTGCCACATTGTCCCAGCCAAGAGCAGGGCAGCCAGGAGGGTGCCAGAGGCAGCTGCAGCCCTGGGCATTGGCCCTCTCCCTGGGGATGATGATGGCCTTGGTGGGGCCCACGGCCAGCCAGGCAGGACAGGGCTGGGAGGAGCTGGGGACCAACATTCTACAGTGCGATCATGACAGGGACAGGGCTGAAGTGGACAGGATGGTGAGAGGACAGGGTAGGACAGTCAGGGTCCTTGGTGCTCTCAGAATCCTGACAGTTTTTTCCTGCAGAGAGTGAGATTTCCAAGCTGGGCTATAGCCATTGTGTTAACCATCATCCGTCTGAGCCATCCTGCCTCTGAAGAAATAGTTTTTAATCAATCTTCCTTCTTTTGAAGGGGCACTAGACCCATTTTTTTAATGATAATGTGAAAAATGATGACATAGAGTTAACGTGCACATGTTCTGCTTGGTCCTTTTTTACTTTCAAAATTGTACTGTAGCCATTGCTTTTCTTCTTTATATAGAAGAATCCTTCCTCTCTTTGTCCAATATAGATTATAAATGTATGAAGGGCCCCAGTGAGAACTGTTTTCTCCCCTCTCCAGCTGCAGAGTGATGGTGGAAGGCTCATTTAGATAGCTGAAGTTGGAGTTGCATCCAAAATAACTTTCATTATAATAAGACAGGAAAAAATGCTTGAATGTAACAGTCCAATAAAGAAAATGATGGCTTTTTATATCCAATATATATCGTTCAAAGCACCTCGTGTTTCAAGAGCTTTCTCAAGCCCACAACAGGGCAGGATGCAGCATGACCTCCTGATGACTCTCAGGAGGCTGTGCATCTTAAAGACATTTGGCTGTAGTTTACATTCATAAGCAGGATTCCAGACAGAAAATAATACTTCATGGACAAAAACTGAATTAAAAATTATATCCTGTGTAATAGAAACTGTACTTTTTGGCAGCTCTGTATGGAATGGAAATGGAATATGTGTGTGTTTTTCAGTGCTCTATAAAGTTGAAGTATTTGATCCACTGGAGTTTCTTACACATTCATGGACTCCTTTACCAATTCATACAGATGGAAAGTGTTTGGGCTGAAAAGTAGGAAGTGCTTGAATACATTATACATATTGTAGTTTCAATGAGTGGCAGATTACTAGTGCACACACAGTTCATTGGATTGGGTAATACCAAGGAACATCTTTCAGTGTTAGCTTATAGAGTGCTAAAGTAGCTTTCCACATACTTTTTAATATACCTGGGGTGAAGGGACTGCTAATCCATATGGAGTATATTGTAATTGCTTGATTAGTTTTATGCAGTGTGTTGTGTAAGGGTTGACTTATTTGCTGAATAAAATATCAACTTATGTGCAACACCATGTGCTTTCTACTTTGGGGACATGCAGTGCTATTTAATTGGCTTGCGTAGATAGCTTGCTGGTTTTTGATACCTTAATAAAAACTTCTGGTATACCTGTCTGTTCACATTTCATACAATTAAGTGGATAGCAATATGGTCAACAACAAGTGCTTAACAAGCTCAGAACTTCCATTTATGAACCAAGATAAAAATTAGGAACAATGAAGTCAGAATAATCAACGCTAAAAAGTAGTAAATAAGCCTTTAAATTAAATTTTGAAGTTTAACTTACAGAATTCAAATAAGTGAAAAAAGTAAAAAACAAAAAACCTATTTAGTTGTGGTATTCTAGGCCATCAGCATCTCTTTATTTTGTTTTCCCTTTTCACCCACTCTTAAGCATTTTCCATCATGAATGCTGCACTCTGACTTGCCCTTCAAAATTTGTTTTGTTAATTCTATGAAAGTCATGCAGTTATCATTTGTACAATAAAATATTTTTCTTTTTTTGTCTTTTTCAGGATCTCATGACCCTAACTCTAATATAGGCCTATAAGTGGAAATGCGTCCAGTTTCTCAAGAAATGTCCCTACTAGAGCATCTCAGTATGTTTGATTTTACTAGTCACATCAGTAGAAGATAAATGCTGAATCTCTCGACTATTGTTCAAGGAGCCAGTTTTACTAATACATTATATTTAAACATATTTTTCTTTTACAGCAAATTCAGTGAATACCAACATAAACTTACTCAGCTTCGGGATGAGGTTACAAAAGAGAAAACAATTAAGTGTCTCATTAAGCTTAGCCCCCAAATCACAGTCATTTGTATTCTCTTTGCATGAATTTCAGTCCTAACTTAAAATTAACACATTTTTTTCTTTCTTTTTTCTTTTTTATTTTTCAGTGGGTGCTTTCTTCTTTTTCTTTCCCCTTCTTCTGCTGCTGCATAAGAGATTGATTAAAGGCTCTAATTTTTGTTATACAGAAATCCCTCCTTTGCCTTCTACTAGCTGTTGTTTCTATGCAACGGGATATTGCATCGGGATCCAGGGCTGTACCATGGTACTTTTGAGGTTTGTATCACTTCTTTACATCCCTTTTCTCAAGTTCTTCTATTATAAATATTACTTGGCACTTTCCTGACTTCTAGTATCTTCTCTTTCGTATAGGAGTCTTAAGACAGAAGAACCTAAGAAAGGCTGTAACAGGTCAAATTAAGGGTCCACTTGGCCCAATATCTGCTTTCCCTAACTGACAGTAGCACCTGACACATGCCCTAGAGAAAAAATTGAAAATGATGAGCAAACAGAAGTGCTCCCTTTTTCCCTCCCCAACCACCAGGTAATATGCTACTATGGACTATCTGAACCAGCAATGACATCTTTATGCCTTTGAAGAATCTTGTTTCCAGGAATCTTGTAAAACGTTCTGCATCTCATTCTAAGATCAGTAAATGCATAGATGTCATATTAACCACTCTCTTTTTTTTTGTTTTTTTTTCCACCTGGAACATTATGTATAGATTAACTAGTCCAGATATTACATTGTAATACCACAACTAATTAGGAATGGGTTGGTTAGATTTAGCAAAAATCCCTTCTTCCTTTCTTTCTGCTTTTCATATTTTTATCTTTATGAGGATAGTATGAACCTGTGTAGAACCCCCTTTCTCATAAAGTAATGGACATCTGCCTGCATTAGCAGCAGAGTCATCAGTCCATGTGAGCTTTGTCAGTGGAGCCCTGAAACAATGACAGTGAACTCAGATATATCATATATTTCAGGCCACTCAATATGCTCAGAGTTGGAGTTTACCTCTAAAATTTGCTGTATATTCTTCTGCAGCAATATCAGCCAGAATGACTGTAAAACTGTAAGATCATTAAAATCACTTATTTTTCAAGCATGTATCAGGAAAAAAAATTGAATATTTCCTCCTTGCTTTCCTCCTTCATATTTTATTAATGTAGCTCTAGTTCTTTCTTGCTGAAGCAGTTTCCTAGTTAAATTTAAAAATCAGGAAATTAGTCTTTAATTTGCCTTTCATTTACGTTCCTGTGTTTCTTGATACATGGTTGCAGAGTTCTGGAAAGAAATAGCCTTGCTGTTCTTAAACTCCCTTCACTGTGATCATTGAAAAGATTCAGTTCAAGAAGCACATGAAAATAATTTCCAGTTAGAATCTAGAAACACGTTAAAATTGAGATTATTTATCCACTATTATCCAATATTATTTATTGGTCTTGGTTCCAATATAGATACTTACAGGCCATAAAAAATGAAATTTTAGACAAATCTATTGCTCTCTGGGTTCCTTTTTGTGATACTGTGGGTGTTTTTGAGGAATTTGGGGGGCAAAATACCAGGAATAAAAATGGAAAAGCAAAAAAAAACCCACTTCAGCTTGTTTTTAAGAATGCTTAAATCTACATAAAGGGTAATGTACAGAGCCTTTGGGTGAAGATGGAGACAGTCTGTCTCCCTCCAGAAAGGGAGAAGACAAAGCAAGTTTTTTTATAACCCTTTCTCCAAAACTAACTGAGAATTTCAAGATAAAAACAAAACAAAAATCACAATAGTTCAAAACTAGAATCATCAAGCTATGATGCTCTCTGCTTCCAGACTCAAAGTAGAGAAGAGGAGGAATCAATAAACCTCTCTTTCCTGTTTCTACACTTCTCTTCAGCTCTTATCCCATTGGAAAGATGGAAACTTTTAGTAAAATTGTTTCTTTCTGCCTTGGGGTTTGGTTGTTTTGGTTTTTTTTTGTTTTTTGGGGGGTTTTTTTTTGTTTGTTTGTTTGTTGTTGTTGTTCCTGTTTAGAATTTTACAAAAACATCAATGATATAGCAAAATACATCTGCGTTACATGAAACATTACAGCTCCATGAGAAAATTAGCAGGGTTGAGTATTACAGAAAAAAAATGTTTTCATATTTAACTGAAGATTTGCTTTGGATTTGTTTTAGTAGAAAAAATACTATTGTTTTCCATACTTTAATTTTAATACTTGTCTTTTAGATCTGAAGAAACTGAGATTGTATTTCCCTCTTTCTAATACAAATATATTTTTTTCATTTAGAAGTGCAGAAACCTAGTAAAAAAAATAATGCTTTCTTCATTCTTTGAAATGCCTTGTGAAATGAATTTTGCTTTTTTCTTCAGCAGTCGTGTTGTGACAGTAGATTCTGTAAATCAAAGGATTACAGAAAATATTAAATAGACTTCATCAAATCTTGCTTTGCAAGGCCTGGTCTCACCTTTTGTTCACAGATTCAGTCAGGAAAGACTCTGTACCACACACTGTGCACCTGTTGAGTGTGATGGTGTGATCCCTGCACCCAGCCAGATCTTTATTTCCCATAACCCTGCTCAAGTGATAACTACCAGTGGCAGTCCTAATGGATGTGACTCATCATGATGGCTTCATCCCTCTTGAAGTGGATCTGGGGGACAGAGAAAACACAATAGCCAAGGGCTAATTTGAGCATGTGCCAAATAAAATATGGCTTGTATGCAAATATAAGATAATCATCTTACTCCATAAATAGTAAAGGCCCAGGGCGGGTTTAACTCTCCTGTATGGCTGCAGGCTGCATGCCAGGATCTCCCCTGGAGCAGAGACATGTCTCAAGGTTATTCCCTCAGTGTGATAGATTCCTTATTGCGTCAGATACTCGGTAAGTGAATTGGGAACAAGCAAGCTGAAATTTTGAAATCTTTGCTAAATAATGTAAAGGACAGATTGTGCATATATCATCATTTACAGAACAAACATTGCAAGTCTAGGACTCGGAGTGAATCCAGCTGCACCTAGGCTCTTCTCTGAGAAGCAGTTTAGAATGAGAGGGGGTCCTTTCTGAACCTCATGACTAAACAGGAGGATCTGTCTCACAGTTTTGTCTCTCCTTGTCCTCTGTGCAGTAAATACTTGTGTAACTTGCTATCAAATCTCATTATACCACCATTGCATTTACTGTTGAGCTTTGTTATAACAATAAAGTCTATTGTTGCGTCACTCTTAGGAGTGAAGTGCCTGACTCCATCTGAGAAAACATTACTTGAATATCTCTCCAAAAATTTCAAGTTCTCTCTGCTTTCCTCCATCTTGAAACTTATCTGGAACATGATAAGGAAATTATGACCTGTACTTAGAGGGTTATTTTAATTCGACATGTAATATCTAATTGAAAATACACAAGAGTGCTGAGTGAAGGAACTACTGAAATAAAACAATCAATGTGAAAGACAAATGAACTTTTGAATACAGTAAAGTTGAAACAATCTGTTCTCCAGGAAAAATAAAAGGAGTGTGAGGAAAACAGACCTGGAAAAAGACAACTCCACCCCCCCCCGCCCCCAAACAATGAATGCAGGCTAAAGATCTTACATAAAGCAATTAGGAAAAGATACAATGTATTAGTAATAACAGGAGGATCAGGACTGAGATGTAATTAGAGAGAAAACGTTTAATGTAGTTTAGAAAGATTTTCTACTGCACAATGTAGACGAAGAAGGGAAATTTTCTCTCAGAAAAAAAAGTTAAATTTCATTATCCAACTTATCCAAGTCCTTGTGATAATTTTTACTATTACCTTAAATTAAAGGCTGCACTTACACAAGTTACCATCGTGAACAGAAGATCAAAACTTGAAACAGAAAGTTTAGTGAGGAAAAGCACACATATTCTGATTTCAAAAGCTATCTTCTGACATGCTTATCCAAGCACTCTACGTTTCTTAAATTCATTGGGAAAATATCCATATGTAGGAGAATGGATCACAAACATTTAATTTCCCAGATGACTGCTCTAACCACTAGAATTGGGATTATCTTTAGTTGCATTAGTTGTGATAATCTTTTCTTCTTGTTCCCCTTTACAAAAATGGTCTCCTTCCTACATCACAGACACTGAGAATACTTTTTAATCTAAATTTCATTCTCATTCTTTAAGATTTTATACACTTATATTCCTTTTGACAATATTTCACATGTTCATGAGTATTTCATTATTTAAGCAGATTTTTTGGGGACTAACATGGATCAGTGTCTACAGCAATGGAAAAGGATCATTTTTTGCCATTATATCCCTACTGCAACAGTCAAGACACTTCTTAAAAATGCTGTTTCTTCTGCAAAGGGACTGAATAAGTCTTTTAATCCCGATAAAGTGCCCTCAATAGCATTAATTTCTTCTATTTCTTAACACATCTTGCACTAATCTATTTATTTCAAAGTAGATTTGTTTGACTTATAAATATTTTTATTGCATTATTTGTGGGGAGTTCAGGTTCCACAGAAAAAGAAATAAAGTAAAATATTGGTCCTAGAGTCCTGTTTGGGGTGGTTCAGCTGTATGTGTGTCTGTGTGTGTGCACATGGACAAATATGGCAGATAAGCAGAAACACCTATTTTTGTACATAACAGGAACTTAAAGATATTTGAATTGTAAAATACTGGATTACTAGTTTGGAGGTAGCCAGACTATTTCAGGCAGCCAGTTAAACTGTCAAGAAAAGTACAGAAAAAGAAAGCAAAATAAATTCTAGTTCAATTATGCATAAAAAGATAGGAGATTGGTTTTTAAATTCTTTGTATCTTGTAGAAGGACAAGTGTGTCTTCTCTTGTACCGAAACACATCATTAACAAAAAAACCCACCATATTATGAGGGGTAAGAGTGTGTGCAAATAAAAAGGAGCTGTATGTTTTTCAAAGGCATAGAGCAGAAAAAAAAGTGTGAAAAAAATTATTGAATGCTTGAAAGTATTTTAATTAATGAAGATTTTTTAAAAGATATAATATTTTTTTCACAGCATTTCTCTGATGTTATTCTCAGTCTGTTTCTCATCTTGAATAAAACTCCATGTTCTCCTTCCTGATAACTTGTTCTGAATCTGGTAATGTGATAATATCCACTGCTTATAGCATTTTCCTGAATTAGCAGAAAGATTTCACCTTCTTAATCTAGCCTTCATGGATAGAAAATCAAACTCATAACTTTCCTGAAATCTAGAAGAACCTACCATCCTAAAATTCAAGATGTTAACCATTTGTTTAACACAATAAAGCTATGAAATGTGGAACTTGGGTACATCCTGAGCATTCAATTGGAATTTCAGATTTCTATACAGACTTTGTGCATGGAGCTGTATGACCACTGTGAACTATCCTCCCCATTCAGCTAAAAAATGTTTTGATCTATACTGTCCTGATTTTATGCAGTGAAGTAATCACAGGTAAAATTAAATTAAACACATTGCAAGGATTTATTTGATCCCATCAATATCTCCATTTCTAGTTTGGTCAATGATGAGAAATAAGCACTTCTAGACCATGATTCATCTCGACCTAAAATAGACAGCTAAAATAGGTCAGATGAGTCATACTCTGGAAAATACTGCTCTCTTCCCATTGATTATAAAGAGAGCCTAGAGGGAAAACCATAGATAAAGATGTTTCTGTGATGGATTTCTAATGTTATATGTGATTAATCCAGCCCTTGATATATTTTCTAACAAGCAACACTGACAGCAAGCATGACTGCAAAAGCTTGTCATGTTTTCCAAGAAATGGACATGGAAAAATGAATTGGAAGGAAAATTGCTGATCAGTTCATGACTGTAATCAAGATGTCATGGATTAATTGCAGTGTAAGTCAAGATAAAATTGTACCTCATTATTTGAATTATTTGGATACGAAAACAGGACAAGAAGAAATGCTATCTGAATATTCAGCAGTTTAAATCTATATATTTGATTTTGATTCACAGTCCTTCTCTAGCCATTAGGCATCACAACATCCCTTGCGAGCTCTAGTGCAGGACCAATCAGCAGAAATTCTATCAGTTTGCAAGAAAAAAATACAAGTGTTGCTGCTCTCAACTTTAGCACTCTGATTTTCATAGTTTAAAAAAAAAGGAAGAAAATTAATGTCACTTCAGTAGTTTTTAAATAGAACATTATGGAACTTCAGTAAATCACATCTACTGAAACGCCACACAGACCAACACAACAGATGCAAAGTGGCTGATACTTGCAAAAGTAAAGCTATTGCTAAATATTATCTGTAATGGTTTCACTAAGCCAGTGTAGAGGAACTAGTACATTAAACTCCAATAAACTACTGTAGTGGAGCATTACTAATTTGCTGTTTCTGTGCAAATGAGTTGTACAAGTAGCTAAACTTGAAAGATGACTGAGAATCAACAACATCTGCAGCATTAGGATGAAGATATTAGGCCTGAAGTAGTTGGGTGAAATTATTAATAACAAGGAGCTGAGAAGAATAACAATAAAAATATTAGAACCTTGTAGAAGAAATAGTGACATGATATCAGCTGTGATCTGTTGCTTAGTTTGCTAAGTGGGAAGCTTCACAAGTGAATCAACCTAAATCAGAGTTTCAAAGATGATTTTTTTCCTAGCTAAGGCTGTCCTTGGCTCTGATTATTATTATTTGTGGTTTTGTCTTCCATCTTATTTGCTTATGAGTGGTTCTTCTATTGCAACAACTGCCTTCAGAGTATGAAGTCTTACATGGGACAAAAGTGAAAAGATAATGCTCTTTGGACATTTTTTTGCTAACAAAAAAATGTAAGAAGTTATAAAATAATAGCAGTACATAAGTGAGTCTTCCAAGTAAATCACTGGTCTCTTTTGCAATAGTATAAACTATAGTATAAAGAAAACAGTCTTACTGCATCAAAGACATTGGAAACTATGACTTGTTAAAGTGAACAGGAAATACCTCCCAATCAGAGTGTTTTCAATACCCTAAATATTAGCCAACTAGAAATATTTGTGTATACACTCATAGGGTGGCTGAGGTTGTCCGGTACCTCTGCAGACCATCTAGTTCAACCACCTTGGTCAATCAGGGTCACCTACAGCAGGTTGCCTGGGGCCGTGTCCAAACATGTTCTCATTATCTCCAAGAATGGAGACACCACTCCCCCTGGAAAACATGCTCCAGTACTCAATCAACCTCATTTAAAAAGAGAAACTTTTTCTCATGTTTAAATGCAATTTCCTGTGTTTTAGCTTATGCCGTTGCCTCTGGTCTTGTCACTGTGCATCATGAAACATGCCTGATTCCATCTTCTTTACAGCCCACTGCCATCAAGTATTTGAACACAACATTAAAATACCCTTGGGCCTTCTCTTCTTCAGGATGAACAATCAGCTCTCTCAGCCTCTCCCTGTATGTTAGGTGTTTCAAGATTTTGTCATCTTTTTGGTGTTGTGCTAGACTTGCTCCAGTAAGGAACAGAATCACAGAATTCTGTGTCTTACTGAATCACAGAATCATGCCCCGCACTGGATGCAGCAGTGCCGATGTTTCTCTCTGCAGATGTTTCTCACCAGGGCTGAGTACAGCAACGGGGCAGGGGAAGTTCACCTCCATCAACCTTCTGGCAACACTCTGCCTGATACAGCTGTGGAGGCTGTGAGGCTTTCTTGCTGCAAGGGCACATTGCTGGCTCATGGTCAGCTTGCTGGCAGCCCTGAAGTCCAGATCCTCCCCTGCCAAGCTGCTTTTCAGCTTATTGACCCTACCCTGTCCTGGTGTTTGGAATTGTTCTTCCTCTGATGCATTTCCCTTTGTTGAGTTTAATGAGATTCCTGTGTGTAACCTCTGTAGGTTCCAGTGAATGTCATCACACTGCTCTGATAGATCAGACAATCCTTATGTAGATGTATCATCGACAGTCATGCTGAGGGTGCAGTCTGTCGCATCATCCAGGTGATCAGTGAAGGTGTTAAACACTGCTGGCTACAATATTAACCCTTGGGACAAAGCATTAGTAACTGGCCTCCAGCTGGACCTTGTGTTTCATCGCAACCCTTAGAGTCAACAGATTTCTACTCTTAGACGCCCAACCTACTGCCAATTCTTTACTGATAATCTATGTTTTTAAGTTGTACCCTTTCCAAATATTTGTATTGTGCAAAAAATTCTTTCAACATATAAGCTTAAGACAGCACCCAGATCAACCAAAAAAAAAAAAAAAAAAAAAGAAAAAAACAAGAAAAAAACAAGAAAAAAACAAACCAAAAAACTAAAACAAAAACAACCCTGCACTGAGCTTAATTGTTTAGGAACAAATAAAAACAAGAACACATAGGACTTGAAGGCAGAGAATAATTAGGTGACATGACAATTAAATCAAAACTGAAGAAACAGATAGGCTTTGCACAAAAGCGTGAATGTCCTGCTATCCCAGGCTCCACAACAAAGAAAAGAGACAATTGAAGGTCAAATGCCATTCAGTAGAAAATAGTTTTACTTAGCACATAAGCTAGAGGTTAAATGGCAAAAAGAGTAAAATCTGTCTAACCTAAGGCATAGAGACTGTCCATGCATTTCTGATAGCAGCAGCTGAAATCAGATGGGAAAAGCATCATTATACATTCTTAAATATATCCAGAAACAGGCCAGAAACCAGGGTACAGTTTGTGATGTCCAGGTAAGTAAGCTCACTGCTTTTACAGTGAAGAGTCTGTGTAGCATTAAAACAATTCCCTTTTAATGGGTTTGTGTGGCAAGGTTCTGGTAGCCAGGAGGCTGCAGGGGTGGCTTCTGTGAGAAGAAACCAGGGACTGACCAGTGCCCTACACAGACCTTTCAGATAGCTCCAAACCAGACCCACTGCTGGCCAAAGCTGAGCCCACCAATGATGCTGGTGACGCCTCTGTGACAACATATTTAAAAAATTATAAAAAATGTTTTGCAGGAGCTGAGAAAGGAGTAAGAAAAAATATGGAAAACAGCCCTACAGATCCCAAGGTCTGTGAAGAAGGAAAGGAGGGGGTGCTCCAGGTGCAAGAGCAGTGATTCTTCTGTAGCCTGTGGGGAAATCTGTGCTGATGATGTTGTCTTCCAGCACATGGAAGACCATGTCTGAGCATATTCACATTTCAGCTCATGAAGGACCCCAAAACAGAGCAGATGGACATGTCCTCTATATTCCCAGTAGTCTTGACTGAATGAGCAAATAGAAGTGGAATACAATAGTAGCGGAGAACTACAGTATCACTGAATGTTTGATGCCGGAATGGACCTGTGGGGGTCCTTTAGTCCAACTCACCTGACTGAGTAGAGTAACCTACAGCAGGTTGCCTAGGACTGTGTGCAGACAGCTTTTGAATACATAGACTCCACAATATCTCTGGTAAACTTGTTCCAGTGCTGTCACCAAGGATGATAAAAACAGCAAAGGGTGAAAATACTGTTGCTTGTGAGTGATGCCAGACTTTTGCACCAAAAAAAAACAATTCTTGAACCAGATATGCTCAGACAACTTGAGTTGCTGTTCTATCTTATAAATCACACTTGTTTTCAATGTATTCAACACTGGAAAAAGCCATATGAGTCAATATGGAAACTGCCTTGCAAATGCTGAAATGTGGAATCACAATACAAAGGCATAACATGCTTCTTAGACTGTACCACAAGTACAGAACATTGTTAATTATCTTATCTTCAGGGACAGGATATGACCTTTTAATGCCCCTTGCAATTTCGACTTGCATAATTTAAAATGGGACTCATTATTCTCTGCGGTTGAAAATAGATAATTGTACATTCAGAGAAATATGTTTGCAGGGAACTTTCTCAGGTCTGTATGTGCAAGGTCAAGAGATGTGTATTTTCTTCGGGTATAAAATAGACCAAAGAAACATATTTGGTTCAGATGCTCTTGTATTCTTTAACTTGTGTAGTCCCTTCAGCCTAGGGAATCAAACCACTTACAGTGTTAGAATTTGTAGTCACATTTAAATTGAAACAATAATTCGAGCATTCCATAGAAAAGGATTGCTACAGACCTTTATTTACTTTTACAGTCAACATCCAGACCGTGCACAGCCCTTACTTTTGCATTATTAATCTGTCTTTACCTTGACCCATGAGGTTCTTTTCCCCTTATGTTCTGCCTCCCCTCTTCTGCTGAGGAGGTGAAGTGATAGAGCAGCTTGGTGGGCACCTGGTGTCAGGCCAAGGTCAGCACACCACAATTCTTTTTGGTGCATAATACAGGGCATGAGGAGCTTGAGATAAGGATAGTAATTGGGAGAGACAGTGGGTAAAACATGGACTGGACACAGCTAGACAGTGAATAACAGAATCATGATGGGGAATCTTGGTTGTTGTCATTGTGGTGAAGAAATGAGTGGATTGTGCATAAATTTTCCACTTTCAGTTGGTGTTGTGATAATGTTTTGATTTTGGTGTGGGAGATTTTTTTTTTTTTAATGTGAGTGAAGTTTGTGAAAATTGCGATGATTGTGTAATAAATGTGGATTGTAATGATAATTTTTAAATATGTGATTCACAGAGATGAGAAGTGAAATGTATTGGGTTACATGGCAAGACTTTGGTAGTGTGAGGGCCGCAGGGTGGAGTGAGTTTAAGAACTTGAAGACAAATGGTTTGGGATTTATTTATTTTAGGGGTTTTTTGTTGCCTTGGTGTTTTTGGTTTAGTTTTTGTTTGTTTGTTTTTGTTTTTGTTTTTGTTTTTGTTTGTTTTATTGTTGTTAGTGTTTATGTTGGTTGTTTTTTTTTCTGACTCTCTAACAGTGCCTTAGGAGATCTGAACCAAAGACTTTAGAATAGAACAAACAGAAATTTATTTCTTCTGCATTATAGAAGAGGACAGAATCCTAATGTCAGTAATTTGCATACTGAATCAGTTTGCGTATTCTTACACAAATCATTCCTAGAGATTGTCTAGAGAGGCTCTTAGACCAAACTCCTGTGATAGGTGCCATCCAAAATCAAAATTGCATAGGATCATCATGCAAATAATTTAGTTTCTCCATAGTCATTATGCAGTAATACTTCACTGTATGCCTTCATTTTATAAAATATTTCCCTTTAAATCATAACATCAGTTGCAACTTTAAGTTTCATTACCAGGATCTGTATAAATAGACTGAGATTTTCTGCACCATTTTGCTAGTAAGCCATGATTTTATAGTACACTCTTAATTGTAAAAGGTGAAGTAGAATTTGAAGTTCTTTTTGATGTACAAGAGGGGAACATGGAACAATAAATATGAAACTTTTGCACTTTTTTTCAACTTCAAATGAGGACTTCACAGCTACAGCGAAAGAGAAATGTTTTTCCCCCAAAATGGATTTTTTTAAGATTAAATATCAGCATGAACTCGTGAGATATCTTTTATCTCACGTGAGGAGTCTTTAGATTCCAACACACTAGGTGCTTGTCAGTGTCCCAGTGTACTCAAATATAAACTG
>VYZQ01046427.1:0-11636 GCA_013400655.1 Mystacornis crossleyi | reverse complement strand
AGAAAGAATTTTTCATGTAAGCAAGTTCTGGGCCAACACGAGTTTCATTAGCCCATGCTCTAGTCTTGGGCAAGCAGTGCACACCATAGACATACATTTTTACATACTATAGTGTCATAGATTCTAGGTTGTGAGAAGATGAAATATATTTACAAAGAAATCCTTAGTCTGACAGTGTCATGGATCACAGCAGAGCCAAAAAGATACCCACTGATAAGGTGCAGTCTTCTGGTGTCTTGCCATTGCCAGGCAGGAGTCAAAGGTCCACCAGATGACANGGGATGGTGAGTCATGAGGCAAGGCCTTGATGGGCCATTAACAGGAGATAGTCTGGAGGGAGGAGGCAGGGAACATTGCTCCACCTGGTTTCAACAGCTCCTGAAGATGGTAATAGAATACACTGTAACCCAGGAGATTGAGTCAGATAGGTCAGAGCATTGCTGTCAGGTATCCTCACAGCAGTGAGGGCACTGGTACCATGGTCCTGCATGTGTAACAACCCAGAGGGAAAGCAGCTCTGAGTCCTGTACAGCTTAGTTTCATGGTCACCTGAAGTGCATGAAAGAGACTGTAAAACACACAGGAGTGGAGGCTGTGACAGTTAATCCAAAAGGAATCCTCACTGAATGCCATCATGAATACATTAATGAAAGATAGATTTCATCAGAAAATATTAGATTTTAATGCATTTAACTGTAGGTCAAGGCACTAAAAAAAAACATTAAAAATTGAATCAACAAAGTTCATATTCAGCCAAAACTTTACCCCTCTCAAATCCCAAGAGATTGTGTTTCCAATATTTTTTCTATAAAATACTCTTGCTTTTAAGATACTCATGCACTTTCTACCAGAGTAAAGTTGGTAAATATCAGGTCAAATGCTTTGACCATTATTTTTTGATAGAACTGTCCACTCAAAGCAATGGCAACTCTAAAATTAAATGCAAAATTCCCATTGACTCCCCTATTTCCCACTGTCCATGCTAGCTGAAGAGTAAATGAAAGTTGCGGTGCTTCTTAATTGATTATACAGGGAATCTATCTAAGAATCAGCCAAGGACTCACAGGATTAATACCACCTCATGCTGTCATTACTACTTATTGACTATGCAACTGACAACTGAATATCTCCACATCCAGTGAACTACAGATCATGCCATGGTCTACTCCTGGCACTTCTGCTGAGGGCTAAACTGGAGTTCAGTAAGAAAAAGCGTAACACTCTGCAGGAGAACAGACAAATTCCACACATCAATATAGGCTGGTAATGAGCCAGCAGAGCAGCACAAGGAGCACAGGAGTGCTGCAATCACCAGGCAGAATGAAAGGTAAGAATGTGTTCTTATCACAGCTCACACAACTCTTTAATGGGTTCTGTTATGGCTGTGTCCTGCAGATCAAAGGAATTCGTTACTGCCCCCTGCTCAGCTCTGGTTACTATAGGACAGTAATAACAGCTTTTGGCATGTCCTCCCTACCCACAAGGTCAAGGGGGATGCTGAAAAACCAGAGGGAACCTATTAGACAGCTGCTAAGATGATCAAAGGCCTGGAGCAGATGAACTGTGAGAAGCTGAGGAACAGGGCTCATTTGGAGCTGCGGCTAAGGGGTGTTCTACTTGCAAACTGCAACTACTTGAAACACAGGAAAAAAGACATTGAAGCCAAACTCTCGATCTCCTCTCAGCATTGCTGTAACAGCAGGAGTCAGGTGTTTCACCTTGGGAGGCTCAGGTTGGAGATGAGGAGCAGCTTTTCCACATGACAGTACTGCAAGAAAGGGGCTGCCTGGGAGGGCTCTGGGGCCTTCTGCCAAAGAGACTTTCAAGGTCTGGCTGGATAGATCCTGGCCTAGTGATGGTAATAGTCCCCTTCAAGCATAAGGTTGAACTACATGACCTAAACCCCCCCCGACACACACATTATAATCAACATTTCTATGATTCTATGACAAAATTTTTTCACCAGTTACCTCTTCTGTAAATATTCAACTAGATACATAGTGAATAATGACATAAACGAAACCAACATATAAACTATCTGCTTTGGCATTGCTGCTATTGTTCATTCTCTGAACAATTTGTCTTTGTATAGAGCACATAAGCCATGTTGGGAATCACACCATGCTTTGCTAGTGAAACCTCTCAGTGCCATCTAGAGAAACAAATTTTTTATGACTGCAAAGTCCCAGGTTGAACATGCCATTTATGTAAATGATTTTTTAAATGTATATTGCTGCCCCAGTTTTGTCAGATTAAAAAGTAATGTTTATTATGCAGCTTCTTAAAAGAAGTTTCTGAGACCATCACTACCTTATTTTCCCCCTGAAAATTGGTGAATTGTACTATTTCCATGCTATGTTGCAAGAAGAAAGAACCCTAGCTGCTTCCAGTGGGCAACTCAAAGGCTACATCACTACACAAATGCAGGCTTCAAACAGGCAAAAGTTTTAACTTTGAACATGAAAATTCCTGAATGAGTAGCAGGTTCACTGTTACAAAAGATCTAGGTGCAGTTCACTGAGTCTATAATGTGGGAACATACTTCAGTGTATGAAAAAACAAGCAAACAACTGCTGTCACAAGAATTTAATTAAATTTCTAGCCCTTACTGTAATGTAGGGTGTACTAGATCTTCCAAAATAATTTCAGCAACTAGTGGACAACAAATATATTTTATCCTCTTTTTATATGTTACATACACAAATAAAATTACCTCTATCTGCTTACGTTTTGCATGCAATGTGCAGTTATATCCAGAAGGGTAGAAATATGAGTTCTCTACAAAGTTCTTGTACATGTCTTCCCCTTTGGCCATATACAAAACCAGCAATTCACAAGTGGGAGACTGTATGGATAGGTGAATACAGAAAGCTTAGAAGGTTAAGGCCTTGAGTGAGTGAGAACATTTTTACTGAACACCTTTGGCTCGAAGGTTGCCACTCTATCTGTGTTATGTGTGTACATACATTAGCTTAATAGAGGCACTGAACTCATTAGTTCTGCATGTGTGAAACAAGCCAGATTGAAACTGATGACCATATGAAGATCATTCCAGTACAAGTATTAACTTCACACACCTATGAGAAAACTACCAAAACAGAAACACTTATCTTTGTGCAAATTAAATTACAGTACCATTGGCTATGCAGCTGATTCTAGGAAGGGGTTGATACACACAGTTCACTCCAGAGCTATTGGAAATAACTGGGCAGAGGGCTTTTGGCAGTAGGACCTCATCACATGGCACTGCGTCTCAGATGAGGCAGTGAAAGGTGGCTTGCGCACGAACAGGCTGGTGTAGGATAGACCCTAAGGAAAGCTGAATTCCCAGCATGAACTCATCTACACTACACCTATGTATGGTACTGAAATGCAACTCAGAGGCAGAGAGTGCTTACATGAGACAGCATTCCCAGAAAGGCAAAAGCCAGGAAGAACTCAAACTACAGGCAGTAGGCATGTGGGTGACCTATGAAGTGCTGTCAGACTTTTCACATCATCATTCAAGACAGGAGTTTGCTGCCAGCTGTGGCTCTATATGGGCAACTAGGAGTGCATTTCTCCCAGCCCTGCCATGTGCCAGTAGACAGCAATGTGCTCCAGACAGAAAGAGGGGCCTGCAGGTTTAGAAGTGTTGATTATCCAAGAGATTGATAGTTCTGGGAGGTAATCTGTGTATTCATATTTTGCTCCCTATTCTATACACCCAGAGATATCACTGTCACTTCAGCACTCCCCAGTCAAAAAATGAAACCCCACAGGTCTTTCCATGAGAAGAGATCCAGGAGAACAAAAAAAGAAAGGACTCTTCCAAGTAATGTGCTGCTTGAGTTGCTTTTACTGCAGGTGGCTATCCAGCAAAAATAAATCACTATTTCTACAGTGCAAGAGCCCAGTCAAATCAAATGTCAGTGGAAAAAAAATCACAGCACGAAGCAAAATTCATCTCTCCAAATACAACTTTAAATACTATAGACTCTGTCACTGGAGTTAGTAATCTAAATTCTCTTTAGAGTTGATGGAGAGGCACAGATACTTCTGATAAGCCCGATTTATTTTAAAGAAGACATCTGAAATTGGAATCATATAAACCATACTCAAAAAGAGTTAACTTATTTTTCACCAGCTATAAAGGGAGTCTAAAGGGAGTCTAGCCCAGACATAAACATTTACAGTTCTGGCAGATTAATCCTCTGCTATCTCTTAAACAGCAGAAACATGGATGCACTGAGGAACAAGAGCATAAGAATGATGTGTAAGCAATAGTGCAATTACAAGGTACAGAGCTGGATGTGGGGATTTCCCTGTTCCTTCAAGAACTAAGGGAAAACACCAAGACAGCGATATCTACAGTATCTGCTATATTTATCGAGCACATTGTGCTCTGGTGGTATCACTGTGCGGGCTGCTGCACTAGAACAAGTACAAGGAGGCTTCTTGCTCTGATAATATGGAGTGGTACAGGAGATCACTGATTTTGTAGGGAGCTCTAGGGTCTCTATAATTCAAACTGTCTGAAAAAAAATTGGCTCAAATATTTCTAGATTTCACCATAACATACAGCAGTTTCATACCCAAAGGTACCTTTATAAAGAAGTATAAAGCACAGTGGTCTTGAAAAGTCAGTTTTATGTAACACAGCAATGAAGTGCCCCAGGTCATTGTGTGCTAGATGATTTCATGTCGTTTCTACACACAGTGAGGATCAAAAGACAATGGCTACTGGGGAAACAAGGTGATGTAGAACAGGAAATACTTTTATTCTGGAGAATACACACAGCCTTGTGCTTTTGATGTTACTACTACTGAACTTGTAATGAGCTCTTCTGCATGAGGAACACTCAAGTGGGGTGAAGTGTTACATATTATACAGCACACTTAAGCACATGTGAGATCTCAGGGGAACAACTTCACAGTTTCGGTCATTTTGCTCCTGTCACTTGGGAGTTCCATCATCAATTATTCTGTATTGTGCTCTGCTAAATGTTGTCACAAAAGTTTTTCCTTCTATCAAGACTACCCTGAGCTATACAGCCATACTAAAGTGTTCCTGCCAAATATCTGCCCATGTTAAAGCAATTGCTGAAAATATAGACACAGTGGGCTACGATGCAGTATGTTAAATATCTCACTAATATATCATCTCTGTATCACACAAATACTAGGAGAAATATTCTGAGAACCTTGTGTTTGGATATGCAGCAGCATCCCTCATATCCTTATTCTTCATTCATGCCACTGAAGTCTTGTTTTTTTGACTGGGGTTACTGAAATGAAGGGAAAGATCTTATTGTCTCAACATAATGATATACTGTCTTTGTGGGGTTTAACTGTGTGTATTTCTCAAATCCCTGCATACAGTCTTCCCTCCCACTGAATAACTGACCATCCCACTTTCCAGGAATATATTCTCAGTGGATAACAGAGCATGTCCATGTGCTGTGCATATACTTTCAAATAAGGAAAGCACTTGCCAAAGAAGAATGGAGGCAAAGCGACCATCATGCACCCCCCCAAAGCCTCTAGATTCTCACATCCACATGATCAGCAGCAAGAGGTAAGCTACCCTCGCTTTCTGACTTGCATTTCATGCTCTTCTTGGCACAATCTGAAGAATAACTCCAAGCTGGCAGAGCCATATGAATATGAATCCTAGCTGGAATGGTTTTTCATACTTCTCTCACAGACCATCCAACAGTCCTTTGACATAGTCTGGCCTCTGTTCACAAATGGGGTTGTGTCCATTGTTACCAGCATAACCGGGCGTATGGCTGCACTTCTGTGTGGACATAATTGCTGCAGAAATTTGTATGAAACGCACAATGGATGTTGCTGCTTAAGTGCTAGTTCAGTGTGACTCACCAGAGGCAACCTGCCGTTTTCATTCATCCTATTAAAGCTTGCTTGTAAAAACGGTGGTCTTTTTGCCAGCTCCAGTGTAACAGTTTCTCAGTCAGCTTCAGTAGGGCTGTGTTCTACTTCTTTTTCCCCCTTTTTCATAATGTGAGAAGACCATAGCACTTATTTTGACAGTCCTCTGGAATAAACAAAATAGGAGCTACATCCCTTTCTTTGGAAAACAATAACACTCCTTGTTTAAGTAGTGCTCCTCAAGGATTAATAAAATAGTTTTCATTCACTTCCTGGACCGAGTGAATTCCCCTTGCCTTGCCTTGCCTTGCCTTGCCTTGCCTTGCCTTTCCCCGCATCTCTCTTTGCTGTTTGTCCACTTACTACATGAAATTAACCTGACAGACACAGGTGAGTGAGTGTAAGTACTTGTTTCTGTGAGGTGACAGGTAAGCAGCATCAATCATGTGCTTGTTGGCTGAGACAACAAAAATACCCAGGACTCCTACTCTTCTGCTTAGGTTCTATAAGTCAAATTTGAAGCAGATTGTTAGAGCTATACGGAGCATTTTCACTGTGGTTCTTCAGCTCATGCCCTATAAAAGGTAAGTAAATACAAATCCAACACTTCAGTAATTTCAGAATTCATTTGAAAGGAATATACTTGAAGACACAGTGGTTACTTTTCACATAAACCCTACAAAAATTGCATGTACTTCAGTGCTTGGGAACATTTTTCAAAACAACATATTTGCATTTCAGTGAGAATGTTTCAGTGTCGAGTGTTAAGAGTCCTTCTCCTTTCTCTTTGATAAT
Source organism: Mystacornis crossleyi (assembly GCA_013400655.1). NCBI lineage: Eukaryota > Metazoa > Chordata > Aves > Passeriformes > Timaliidae > Mystacornis > Mystacornis crossleyi. Next base: position 4,970 of record VYZQ01046427.1, on the reverse strand, counting down.
TTCAGATTTGTTAGTCAATATTGGAATTTCATTATTCTGTAAAGTATTGGGCCGATTTCTCAGATGAAATGCTAAACTGAAAGCCATTTTTACTTCCTTCTATAGCATCCTAGTTATGGGACTATGTGTTTTTTAAACGTTCCATTAAGATGAGAAAAATTATTCTAGCCCCATCATTCATCCCAAAGAAAAAATAAATTATTGAAGCATTTTGCACATTAATAAGTATGTAAGGATTTTTTAATGCTGCATAAATTATTACACATTTAGTCACATACTTTATAATTCTGCTGTTTTAATATGTGAATGGAGAAAGGGCAATGTATGTAACAAATATGCATGTTACATCTAAAAGCACATCACAACTAACGATACAGCAAAATTACATATATTGTTGATCAGTGAGACTCAAGAGGTTTTTGTTAATTTTAAACCCTTGATTATTTTCATAGCAGTGAATACTGAGACTGACTTACGAAACATCTATGTGCTCTAGTATTCCCAGACCAGGAAGCATTTGAAGAATGAATTCTCTGATATTTAAAAAAAAATTGTTACTGTTAACCTAACTTTACAATAAAACCTTTCATACACTGGGTGGGATTGATCTCAGTTTCAGGTGGCTAAATCTAATTGAGACATTTAACTCCCTTCAGTGTTAAGTAAGTAAGAACAAACCTTCTTTAAAGTTTTTACTCTTTTGCACAGCTATAGCATAGAAATCCTTTTCTCACAAGTAACCACCCTATACCAATATGGGCCTTGCCTCCAGCTGCCTCCAGATAGGCACAGGTTTCCAGCAGGACCTGTGTCATTTATGTGAGACCCAAGAAAGCCCTGGATAACCCAGGGAGTCTCAAATCACATTGGCTACATATGTATTAGCAACTGAATCTAGCCCCAGACATTCACGTTGTAATGAAATGCCCTAGAAATACCTTCTGTCACCTCATATAAATGGAAACAAGACAACTAGAGCGAGATTCAGTACCCAGAGAGCCCATGTCACTGACAAACATGATGCAGGACATAGGGGATGCCTGTGTCCACTGAAGTAAAAGCTGCAATGAGCCATGTTATTCTGTGGCATCTCCTATGCCTCAGAAAAGATCTATTTAGAGCATGTGACTGAGAACAGCAAGAGAAGCTAGTGATTTGGGCACAGAAAAGGGTTTCAGTTACAGCATTCCAGTTTCACAGGGTGGCCTTCGTCCCCAGATAACAAAGTTTAAGGCACAGGCTTTAAGTAGTTTAGCCCGTGTGTCATGGAGACCAGCTCAGGTGCAAAAACCTTTCCTATCATATAAGGGCCTTGTAACCCAAGTCACTGTGTGAATAGTATTTCCAGAACTGCACTTTTAGACTTTTCTATTATTCAATTATTTGTGGAATTATGGCCATTATAATTATTAGTGGTTGCAAACCTGTGTATTTAGCAAATTGCTTTAACCCATGATGTGCAAAATGAAAACAGTGCAATTTTCTTAACTTAGAAACACTGTGAGAAACAGTACAACAAAAAGGGTGAGGAAATATAGTAACAAGGCTCTTCTAAGTAGCACAGATGAATCCTGATTTTGTTACTTCTGGGTGCTAAAGAAGTCGATGGCATCACACATTTCTTTTATCATGTTAACCACAGACTCCAATAAAAAGAATAAGGTGAAATCTTAAACAAGTAGTTAAATCTAGTACTATTTCTTTAGGCCTGAACAATTTGTGAGCATAATAACATTCATTTGCATAAAAAAAAGAAAAAAGAGAAAAAGAAAAAAGTAATTTATATGGAAGAATTGGTAGACAGCTATTTAGATGTAAATTATTTTCAGACTTGAGCTGTGTGGGTTTTGCTCTGTCATTCATTTAAACAGAAATGTCTTTTGATCTGAACAAATGCACTATAAATATCTTGAGACACTTCAAACAATCTCGTAGCACGTGCACCTCTTCCTCTAAAGTGCTTGGATAACAGGGAAATTAATACCAAAGAAACACCTATAAAAAATAGCAGTCCAGCTTCTTAGACAAGCTGAATTTTAAAACTTTATTGTCATGTAAATTTGAGTAACATTGTAAGTAGTTCTGAGTAATGTTAGCCTTACTGTATCAAAATTGTTTAAAAATGAACAGTCATTTTGCCTTTCATATTTCATCTATAAATGCCTCTAGAGCTGTTGCAAAGTTCCAGGTTAATGGTTCTGGGATCAAAATTAACTACTTAGCTACTGATATGTGGTCAAAAAGCTACAGAATCTTTAGATATTTTAGCAGGGGAGCAATTGGAAAGAAGCTATAGCAGTGTTACCTGTGTCAAAGAACACTCTTTACTGGAAAAAGCCACAGGACAGGGAGAGGCATTCTTGATCATGATCACACTTATTACAACCAACCACATCATCCTCATCCATCTTGGAAGTCCGACATGATCCGTCTTAAATTAGGCATTTTCCAGGTTGTAATGCTGGAAGCTGATTACAGAGTATCACTGATTGGCTATTTTCTTCCAGTGCCCACTCCAAATTCACTGAAGATCACTCAATCTTTTGGTCTGACAGTATGAAATTCTATTACTCACAATTCAAGGCAATGTATAAAGAGGGGGGGAAAAAATAGATTGGCTGAGGGATTTCAATACATTTTAGAGTGCCAAGGTGGGATGACTGCAAAAATGTCTCATATGGGCGGGTTAATTTGAGACACAACTTTGTAGATAACTACGTTTCATTCAATAACTAATGGAGATCAATCTTTTTGACTTATCAATGACAAGCAAGGAGAGGGCTGCATGGGATGGTTTGCATGGGCAGGTTGTGTGTGTGTTATCCAGCATCAGCCAGCAAGTCAGGGACAGAGCAAGCCCTTGAAAGGGGGAACACTATCCCAGGCCACAGAGAGGTGTACGGTAGTTGTGACATTTGCTGCTGACAGGCAGACACAGATATTCAAGGGCCAAAATGGGAAGGAAATTACAGGTTTTTCCCCTCAGCTCCAGTCATGAGTCCCGTGAGTCTCAGGAACTTCAGAGAGGGTCCACTGAGGCAGACCTGCAGGATGTGAGCCAGCAGTGTACAGATGCCTGCCCCTCTCCCAAAGCATATCCTTGAAAGAGCAGGCTGTCGTATTCCTACCAGCACCACAATCCTCCTCTGCCAGCACTGTTCCCGAAAATGAGGAACCTGCTTGCTCCACCCTCCAGAGACCCCTTCAACGGCTCTACAAGAGCCATGTTCAGGAGGGCTCATTTATGTCCCCTTTACCTTACTGTGAGTGCTGGACAGGAGTCAGAGGCTCTGTCCACAGGGATACCCTGGAAGCTAATTTTCCCTGCCCCCCGGGAGCTTGGGATACATTTCTGACTCACACCTTGGAAAAAGCTGTGTTTGTCCCACTACTACTCACACATAAGAAATTTAACTGTGGACCATCAGTCAAACTAAGAAGTTGTTTTTAGTGAGGCTTTTGCAGACGTTTTCATTTTCTTCCTTCAAAGTCCACTGTCCCCCTATGCCCATTCTGCTTTCTTTACCTGCTGCAAGTCCAAGCAGGAGGAGGGGGAGATCAGGGACCAACCTTCTGTTTTTTTCCTCCTCACATAGTCATATGAAGATTTCTGACATAGATACATACATATTTATGCATATGACTAATTTCTGTTACAAAGGAAATGGGCAGCCAATCAGAAGGTGTTCTGAGTTCATGTGGCTATGATGTATTCAAAAATTGGCAAAAAAAATAATCTCAAAGCAGTATGAAAAGAGGTGGGGAGGGGAACTGACAGCCTGTGCCCAGACAGGCAGGGGCTTCTTCTTCCTGGTAAATGGATGGCTGGTCCTGCCAGAAGTCAAATATTACCATCTGCAGCGGGACAATTTCAAGTCTGATTCTAAAGGAATACTCTTTTTTAGTCTTTCCTTCCTTTGTCCTGATAATTCTGCTTTATTCAACTCTGCTAATCTTGGATTTTCTTTTGTTGCCATCAAGAATTTCCGATGGCCATCAGGCACAATTGATTTAAGTACAAATAAATTAACACACTGCACTGCCTGTCTTGAAAAATCTGCTATCAATAAAAAGGTATTTATCAGACTGAGTGCTCTACTTCTGGTATTCAGCTTCTTATTAGGCTTCGTATCTATGTTGTTTTTCTTTAAAATCTCTTTCAAGGGTTTATAAAATGATGGTTCAAATTAAGACATCTCTACTTCCTTGAATAACTGACTTTCTTCCACACTTCTACTGGCTTCTGGTCTCCAGGTATAAAAATACTCCTAAAATAAAAGATTTAGGGAAAAAAAAATAAAGAAGACAACACATTGATATTGCCAGCTTTGAAATTTCTTATGCCAAATGTTTTCACAGTCTATGACAGAGGTTAGAAAAACTATCCAGTATTACATGCTTTCTAATGCAACCCAAAGTAATCTTTGCTAATAACCTTAACCAAGGTCATTTAAACTATTGTTTCATCATATCTTTTTCCAAAATTTAAAAGTAGTTTGGAAAAGTCTACCCAATTTTTTCTTTCTAAGGAGGTTTTACAAGGATTATTCTCATAAAGCTTGGAAAATTATAAACTTCCCCATAAGACTGAATTCTACCATTTTTTTCATCCTTTTGTTCACAAATGAAGCTTTGCAACTGTCTTTAATTCTCATAGAACCATAGACAGATTTGGATTGGAAAGAACCTTAAAGATCATCTAGTTTCAACCTCCCTGCCATGGACAGGGACGCCTTCCACTTGTGCAGCTTGCTCAAAGGGCCCACCTCTCAAGCCCGTCCGGGTTCCTCTGGATGGCATCCCTCCCTTCACGTGTCGATCACACTACACACCTTGGTGTTGTCAGCAAACTTGCTGAAGGTGCACTCAGTCCCACTGCCGATGTCACTGACAAAGATGTTAAACAGAGCTGCTTCCAAAACCTACCCCTGAGGGCACCACTTGTCTCTGGTCTCCACTTGGACATTGAA
>VYZQ01046424.1:0-10030 GCA_013400655.1 Mystacornis crossleyi | reverse complement strand
TTTTTTTTTTTTTTAACTGATTCAGCTAAAAATATTCATTTTATTTATTTACACAGCTCAGATTAAAAACATTCTTAAAATGAACTTACTGTCGCCACTTCAGAACCAGCAATTTTCTGTACTTTCAGTTTTGTCCCACTGAAAACATGCCCAGCACGTAAGGATCAAAAGATGCGGAGGCGGTGGCAGCTTTTCGGGCTGGCAGATTATGTCAGAGCAGCTCTGCTGGAGCCTGCTGCAACCCCAGCCTGCAGCTGGGCACGGGGTGCAGAGTGCGGGGCCTTTGTGGAGGGCAACTGCACAGTCCCTCCAGAGAGCAGAGACATCCCAAGGGGATTAGAGAGCCTTCCTGCACAAAAGCTGCCCAGTGCCGAGCTGTCCTGCCTCTCCCTCTCCCGCACACCCGAGCTGCTGGATGCTGTACCTGGGTGTGACTGATGGCAGAGCATCACTCCGGCCATAGAGAGGGAAAAAGAAAGCAAAGCTCACACAAGAAACAGCCAGTGAACAAACCCATGAGCAATTGATCTCAGGCCAGTGCAGCTCCTGATCCTGCAAGGAATTAAGCGAACTACCCCTCTGCAGGTAAAACTGAAATGTGTACAAGGTATATAATCCACTCTCACCAGAAAGCATCTCAGTGTTGGTACCCAGACATCAATTATGTCAACCATTACCTGACATCTTTTTCACAAAAGTCTATGAATTCTTTATGTTTTTTTTTTTAACTTGTTGCATCAAGTGAGCCACGATCAAGTAATGTGTGTATTTCTACAATGCCATTTAAGTCCTCCTGACCAATGCAGCAACACTAAAAGTGTTATATACATATTCTGTGCTACATTAATAGGGCAAGGTGGGCTTGGTCATTTGGCTATCTTAAGAGGATAGTGTTTTTATCTTCTACTCCTACTCTCTACACAGAGATCAGGCTTTTTCTCCACAATCATTTCTCCACACCAGTGTTCGCAAAAATTGAGAAAGACTATGCTAAATCCACCAGTGTTTACGAAAACACATGGAAAACAGAAGTTAGGAGGGAACCATTGTCCCCAAACAGCCTCAACGGGCCTGTCAAAGGCACAAAGACACCCTTCGTAGGGAATTTTGGAAGGGAGAGGAAATACAGGCTGGCCTAGATTCATCCCTACGGCATGAACGCCTTGACATTTCTGGCAATTAGACACAAAGGTGAACACAATCACTCCAACTGGCATTCTGAGCTGCCAGCTCACAGCAGCTCCAGTGAGCACACACGGGGACAACAGGGCAACCACTGGCCAAGAAATTCAGCCTGCACGGAGTATTTTGGTGGGCTGAGAGAGGATGCAGTGAGCAGCTGGCAGTCCTTCTGCATGCAGCACACTTACAGGGCACCTCTGGTGCATGAAGGGTGACCCCGGTCTTCTCCTGAGGTATGTCCTGCCTGAGGAGCTCGGGAGCGGCACAGCCATGGGTGTGCCAGCTGCCAAACCGAGTGGCAGTGACCATGTGCCTCTTGGCAGAGCTCTTGGGGACACAAAAGCCTCAGCGACGCCTGCAGTGTGCAAACGTGGGCACCAGCCACACATTTCGGGAGGTGTCGGGGGCTGACTAACACCTCAACTATCAGGCCCTAGGCAGGAACCAAAACCAAGAGTCCTGACATTTCACCTGAGAATTGCTCCATCTACAGAGCAAGTCAAATACCCTATTACAAAGCATGACAGGGGTTTCTTTGGTTGGATTTGTTTTCAGAAGAGATGAACCTCTCTCAAAATACTGTTTTTTATTTCCTTCACTGTCTACAGCACAGTATATTGCAAGAATATCCATCTCCTGCTGTTTATGCAACCTAAAGTGAGAGAAGAAAAATGGACGAACTGGTCTGCACACAACCCAGCACCCCGTTTCAAAATGGAGTCCTTTATTACTTTAGTTAAGATAAGATGTAGGCCACAACTAAGAAGATACATGTACATATGTATTTATATGAAAGAGATGGATATATATGACTGTGATTTTCAGGCAAATGGTCTGTGGAGCCTTTCAAGAATGGCTGCAAGAGAAGGAAGACTTCTGGTGTTTAACTTAGGTTCACTCTATTGAGTTTGTAACTTCATGCAAAGCTTTGGGAAGTTGGGGTAGCAGTGGTGAAAAAAAAAGGTGTCAATAAAAAGGTTCAGACAAAAATAAAGGGAAAAAGCCAACAACAACAAAAAGTCAGCAGAATCATAGATTCAGAAGGAAGGGATAACAAACACTGGTGCTTAGACTACACTGTTGATCTGAGACAGCTCTAATATCCCTTTTACAAATGCCAGGCAGTTCACTGACTATAAATTTTGTGAAGAAATTGTCAAAAGAAGATTTGAAAGAACAAGGAGCCAAGTAAATGCAGCCATTGGTCTGCAAGATGCTGTGCTACTTCCCACAGCACATCCTCAGAGCCATCCCCCTCCACCACCTTCCTTTCCCCAAACAAGAATTCTAGGTAATGGATTTCAGCTTTTGGTTGACGCAACATTTAGCAGACACACCTAAACAATTCAGACAGGTGCTAATTGAGATGGCAAGACTAACACAGAAAAGGCAAGGGCCCCTCCACGTCCACTGCTGCCAGTTTGTGGGTGAGCCAGCAGAAGCTGCTCACATGCTGCTCTCATCTAGACTGAGATTTCACCGAATGCGACGCACAGCCTGTTTCAGTATTAAGACACCTTCCCTACTCCTCCATCCATTTACCCCACCAGATGGGGCATCTGCTCAGCAGGAAGCCAGCAGCTCCTGACAAAAGCAGGGATGTATGGAAATGCTGCTGAAGTTTATTGCCCTGTGTTAATGGGAGCTGGTCTAGACCGTGACTCACCAATACACTACCAGTTGCCAACACATTTTAAAAGCACTGTCTAGGGACCAGAGCAGGGTAGTTAACCAAGTGCTTGAACAGTGGCAGCACCTTACCAGTGCCAGGGCTTTCTGGTGCAGGCAGGGCTGTCAGGGTGTTATACAACCCATGTGCAGGATACAACTCCACCTAAGGTCACACAGCCATGTGAACTATACTGCCAGCACTTCACCTTTTGTCCAGGCCAAAAGAGTAAGAACAAACAGAACAAGAAGTTTTACAAGGTGCTACACCTTAAGTGTCTGTATCCAGTTCCCACTCCCGAAAGTGCAGGTGTGTAAAAGCACAAAGCTTACACCTGCAATCTTGTGTGAATGCGACTGCTGTGCAGCTTTTCATTGAAAGGATCCAGATTCGCTTCCAGGAAATTCCCTGTCCATGTTCCTAACCTGCCATGGGATGCACCTGAAAAGACTACAATTCACCCCACAAAGCACAGATAAACCTGAACGTAAGCACATGTCCTCCCTGGTATTCACTGCTCCTGGGTTGTTGGTTTTTTTCCATTTGTTTCAAACTGGACACATTGCTTACAGCCTGTCAAAGAAACAGCCTGTACTGAATTAATCCACTAAAAATTAATTTTGCATTCTCCTCATAGCAAAATTTAACTGGTTCTGCAGATTCAGCTGGGATCTGGGAACCAGGCATACTGGCACAGCCTTGATGCAGAGTTCTGGCTCCGGGATCGCATTCAAGTTGGTGCTGCCACATGTTTGCAGTGGCCAGGTCTGAACGTGCTTCTAATACGGTGGCAATTTGTTTTCCTCAACTGCACAAGCAGTGCAGCTCCCAAACATTGCAGACCTACCGCAGTTCCTCAGGGGAGACAGGCCTGTTGGTGAAATCTGTTATATCGGGACTAAAATGCATTATTTTAAACCAAATGTGGCAATATCAATTGCTATCCTGGCTTTAGGAAGGCAAACCCAGAAAGATGTATCGAATTCAGAAATCCAGGTGAAAAGTCAGAGGAGCCATGTCTGCACAGTCTGCTTTGCAGTGTTTTATTCTTGGCCTCTCACAAAATAAAAAAAATATTTAAGGAAAAATAAAACAAAAATCAGGCCCTGACCCCTAAGCTGCTTAGTGTGGGCACAGAAAAACATCTGCAGAGAGCAAGGGGCTTGCTCTGCAGGCCACAGGTTCACCCTCACCATGAGCCAACATCAACAGAGGAATTCGGACATTAGGCTCTGTTTTTATTTGAAAATCCAAATGTCGCTTTCATCTTTTTTGACATATAACCCTTTGCCAGAACACAGCACAAAGTACATGTCTATTTATATAACATATGAGCAAAAATATTAATTAATTAATATACACAGAAGATATATTTATAAATCGGCATTTATTTTGCTCCCTCTCCTTCAATAAACCAGCTCCTAAATTAACAGGCCAAACACACTGCACCACCGACATTCAATTCCTTTCTCTGAAAGTAAATTTAACCGTGACCTCAGTAGACTGGCATCTAACACTAAGATTTTGGTTTTCATTTTACGTTATTTCTGACCCTTTCGTGGCAAAGCAGCTGCCCGAGCTCCCTGGTGCATGGACAGACACACACCTCAAACCCACACACAGCTCAAGGTACCCAACACCTGGTGAGTGCAACACTGCAGCCAGGGCAGAAGAAAGCCCAGTTATCTGCAGGATTGCATGTTCCTCTGTCAGAGTGCTTTGCCTTGTGAGCAAACGTCACCAAATTTCAGATTTGTGTCGCATTCCTCCTCGGCATATTGCACACGTGTCACCTATCTGTTTCCTTGGAGCAAAAACCAAGCTTGACTTTTGAATATTTGCTATTAACATTTCCAAGGTACAACAGCAATAAATCCAACTGTTTGTTTTATGCCTTTTTTTTATTCTAAGTACACCTTAACAAGAATTATTAGACTGCATGGCACTGCTTTAGGAACTACATACAGCCACTGCTCTGCGGAGACATTTATTATACTGTAGTCAAGTATCTGATAAGTATTATTGTAACAAGAAGATGTGACCTAGGTTTACCTCCCTGCAAAAGATAATACTGTGGCTTTTGCTAATCTCCCGTCCTCTTCACAAAACAAGAATCCAGTTTCATTTGCCAGAGGATTTTGGTCAAAATTACTGGGGGGAAACAAGTCTGAATCTCAGCTGAGGACACGGTAGGAACAGCAAACCAGAAAGAAAACAAAGCAGTTTGGTTTGTGTGACATGGGAAAGGGCACATCACAGGAAACTGAGAAGAAAACACACAACATCAAGACATTTTAATGTGCAAGTGAAAAAGAAATGGCTAAAAACTGTGTCTGACTGCTACCAATAACACCAAGAATATTGTTTATCAACAAACTGCTAACTGCCACTTTCAATTTTGATTCAGAGCTAACACTGGACAAAGTAAAAATGTTAAATTCCTACAGTGGACAGAAAGCTTATAGATTTTGGTTAATTAAATGTAATTCTGCCGGTATTTTTCCCTGCATGAATCAAAACCTGCCAAAATTACTTCTCACTCAATTGCAGTCAAGAGGCCAGCAACCTTTTAGCCCAGACCCAAGCACCCTGTCCAAACGGCTGGCAGCCTCCTGCCCCTATTCCTGCTGGTCTGGGCCTTGCCAGCCATCCACAAGGGATGGAGGTCTCATCCTACTGTTTCTTACATGAACATCACCAGTGCCTTGGCAGAGGAAGGAGGGGTTCATCAGTGCTCTTGCTGAAGCCCAGGGCAGCTGGAATCCATCCCTGCCCGCCGCCCAGCCCACGGTGCCTGGCCAGCACACCTGTGCCACACAGGGTATGCTCTTCCCCCCACAGGCAGGCACAAAGGGGGGAAAACATAGAACAAAGAGTACAGCACACCAGGCTTCCTCCCATCTGACAGTTTTTCTCCTCCTCCCCTCTTTTCTGATTTTCCAAGAATAAGGAGATGTTTTTCATATATGTATACCTCATAAAGCACGAAAAAAAAACATATGTGCACATATACATCTCTCCCTTTTTAATCTGATCAGATGCTGCAAGCAGCAGGATACAAAAATAGATAATGAAAAAAACAATGCCCCTGCAGATTTGCAATGAGCAGTTAGCTGCTCCTTTCCTACTCCTCCAACCTTAAGTATGTATTTTTATTCCAGAAAAACAATGAAATAATAAGGCATGAATGTCAGATATGTATGCAATCAGATGCCCCCCTGCATCTGATGCGCCAAACCCAGTGAGTCTGGAAAATGGTTAAAGTGGAACAATACGGACAAACACTTTGCCCAGTGGTTCACATCACCCACAACCACTCCAGATCCTCTGAACTTTGGCCAGTCGTCTCCCTCTGTTAATCTTTGAGTTGCTTAGGAAGAATTAACTGTGTTACCAAAAATTCACTCTAGTCTGGGGCTCGGCCCCTATAGCTTCTAAGCTCCAAATAATAATAGAACAGTGATGCTGGTGTACATCATGTATTTTGCACTGCATGTTTAAATGTGGGGGTAATTTCTCCCCTGCAAATCTAAGCGTGCAGGCAAACATAAGCAGTGATTGCTGGACAAGGGTACAGAGCCCGTAAGGACAGTGCAGAGGTGCCCACAGGGCACTGCTGCTGCCCCTCTGTCCCTGAAGGAACAGGGAGCTGCATTAAAGCAATGTGCTTCTGCTTCCCACACCGGTCAGCAAGCCCGGTGTCCATGCTGAACCAAGCCAGCCGCTGTCCCGGCAGTGAACACACTGGAAACCATTCCCTGACAAGCATTGTCCCGTCCTGTAACACAGATGACCCATCCCTCATCTCATCACTGCAGCCAGAAGAAAAGAAAGTGTAAGTAAATGTACACATTGCACACTGCAGGATGGCATTTTTGACGGTTGCCACTGCTACGGAGTGAGAACCAGAACAAAACGCTAAACAACTAAATAAATATAAATCTGCAGGCAGAAAAAAAGCAGGAATGAACTGCAAGTGCATATGTGTGCCTCAAGTTTAATAACACTAGCAAATTTGTAACCAGGAATCTTTTAATTCTGCTGTATTTGATAGATTACAAATCCTCTCCTAACAACTCCTGAAAGCAGCTTACAATTCAGACAAATAACTATTTTGCAGTGGATGACAAGAACCCTAAGAACAGAAAAGATGGAATAATAGCTCTGTAAGTAACACAGATTTCTTGAATGCAAGAGACAGACAAGAAATCTGTACAAATCAAGGAGCGATTTACAGCTGGAAATCCTATGAAATCTGTTTTGAATTTTTTTTAAAGGCAGTGAGCATACTTTATATGAAAATAATTAAAAATCTTAAGGAGCAAAGTGTCTCAGGACACAAGACACTCCTCCCACTCCTGATGACTTTCTCTTTTAAAATGAACTGACCGTCTTCTCATGCTCCATGANGAGCAGCCCTGGAAGAGCAGAGCAGAGCAGAGCAGGCAGAGCCCAGGGCTGGGCTAGCTCCCGGGCAGGGGCCGGCAATGTCCCTGTAAGACAGACAGCCTCCTGCACGTACACAGCCGCTGCCCGAGCAGCAAACAAAGCTGCAGAGCCTGCGCACAGCAGCGCTCGGCTCGTGCCATCGCAGCGCAGGTAGCGGCTGCGGGGGAACAACAAAACCGCGGCGGCGGAGAGGCGGATGGGCGATAACCGGGATAAACAACAACCGAGCCGCGCACCCCGGCGGATCTGCGTGCGGCGGCCGGGCGGAAGGGCTGGCGAGCCGGCGGTGCAGCACAACCCGCGGGGAGGTCAAGCTCACTCCGGCACCTTCTCACCCCGCACCTCCCGGAGAGGCTGGAGGGCGTGCGGAGCGTCCCCCCCCTCGCCGCCCCGTGCACGCTCCCCGCCCCAGAGCCCAGCGCCGCCGCCACCGGAGGCTGCATCTGCTCGGGCTGCCATGGGGGAGGCGGCCGGCTCGCTGCCTGTGGTTTATAAATAAATGCCGGGGGGGAAATTAGGTGCCATGCAAAGAGAAATCTGGGTGGCGATTATGGTGTTAAGGTCTGCAGCAAAAGCCGCTGTCGGCGAGCGCGGAGCAGAAGGAGCGATGAGGGCGGATGGTTCAGAAGTGCAGTGAGTACTAAGGAGATGGTGTACGCGTGGCAGTGTTTATATGAGAGATCAAAACAGAGCCAAGCCCATCCAGGGGAAAAATGGCGACTACCGGGATGGGGAAAACTGAGACACTGGATTAGTTATTATTTTTCATAAATGTATGCACTGCACATAAGCTAGACACATTGGAAAAGCTGACGATTCATTCTGAAAAAGCGGTGCGTCTATTACCTGTTATTCTGGGATTTTCTGGCCATGGTGCCTGCCTTTGTTTTCTTTCTGGAATAGTCACTATCGAAGGGTAACACTGATGCATAGCCATGTTCTGCTTCTAGGGACAAAGTCAGCATTAGTGGCAATATATTTTTTCCATGCAATTTTTTCCTCCTTTGCAGGAACGCTAGGGTAAAGAACAGAATTTTTTCCGGTTGATTTGTTTGGATTTTATTCTGGCATCTCTTAAAGAAGCGAGACAAAAAAACATAACTCGGTAAACCAAAGGGGAAAAAAACCAACACCGAAGTGTCGAAATTAGGAGGATTATTGGAGTGCACATTAAAAACGAGGCGGATCATGCAAACCCTTGTCACGCTGCGCTGGGGGAGGGGAGCTGCCATACAATCACCGACTGCCACACACGGAGCGGCGAGAGGGATCCTGAGCGCTGCCACACGCACCGTCCCCATCCAGGGCGGCACAAACAACCCCCTTCTGCTTTGCTTGGGGGGTTATATATAAAAAAAGCCAAGATCCGAGCAGCGATGCTCCCCCAGCGCGCTGCCGCTGGCGCAGCCCGGGTCCCCCCTCGGGCAGGTGCGGGCTCGGGGCCGCTGCCCCGGCCCGGCCGCCGCACAACAAAGGCCGAGAGCGGCTGGGAGCGCCTGCGGGTGCCTGACCGACTGCCCGCCTGCGCCCTGTACCTCGGTCTCTTCGCTCCAAGTACTCGGCCGCTTCCAGGAGGATTAACAGGGAGTTCAATTCCATGGCTGCCCGTCCCGAGCCCCCCGCGCCGAGTTCACGCGCGGGGACTCCCGAGCCCCCGGTTTTAAGGCACCTCGCACAACCTACATTTGACACACAGCGGACGGGCAGCCCGTGCAGCCAATCGAGGGCCGCGAACAGGCGCGGGGCGGGACGCGGGGGGACGGCCCGGCCAATCGGCGGCCAGAGCCCCCCCTCGTCGGGGCAGGGGATGTTGACAGATCCCCGCCGCCCGCGCCCATTGGCTGCCCGTGTAGTAACAATTTAGAAGCCGAAGCTTAGCAACAGCACGTGGTGGCCCGGCCCCCGCGCCCGCTCATTGGCCGTTTTCTTGCATGTTAAGTAGGCAGCGGCCGCCCATTGGTGCGCGGGGCGTCATGCAAATGAGGAGGGGAAGGGGCCAATGGGGCTGGAGGCGCGTGCCGCGCGGCGGGAGGCGGGGAGCGAGGCGCGGACAGCCAATGGGCGGGAGGGGGCGTGGCGTTGCCGTGAGGAAGAGGTAGGCGGAGGGGCGGGGCTGGCGGGTGCTCCGCCCCCTCGCACGCGCCGGGTGGGACGCGGCGGGCGGCCACGGGGGAAGCGTGAGGGAAACCGGGAACAAGGGACAAGGCGGAGGCGAAGCAGCCCGGAAGGGAAAGTACGGCAAGAAATGAGTAAGAGCGAAAAAGACGAAACAATCAGAACGCCGGAGGGTCTGTGAAAATGTGCCTGGCACGTGCATTCGTGACCCCTTGCGGTGCTTAGGCGAGAGAGGAAGACGGCAGCGCTGTTAAAACACTCCCAGGGATGTAAGAGAATTACCAAACTCTACACAATGGCCTAACCTGCTGAAAAAGAGAAACAGTGGAAAGCTCTCAGAAATGCAGCCAGGGTTCCTGCCAGCCTTGCAGCCCTTGCCAGCATATTCAGCTGCCTTTCGTCATCTGGATACACAGAAGCCGTGTACCAGAATAGCCCGGCTCCCGGCGCACAGGCTGAGCAGGAAGAGCTCAGCACCTTTCCTGTCCACACCATCCTATTTGCGCTGCTAACTGTGCATCCTTATCTCAGATAGCTGCTGCACAGCTGTCGCCTAAAACTGGTTGGTTTTAACACGAGCAAGTGTAGTTTTAAAATAGGCATATTTTAAGCTGT
>VYZQ01046422.1:35181-51091 GCA_013400655.1 Mystacornis crossleyi | reverse complement strand
TGTATAAAATTAGGATTAAATCTACTCAACATAGCCTTCTGTTATCTGATAATATCTGTCCACTTTGTGCACTTTCAGATGTCCTGAGGTGGTATGCCAGATGTTAGGAAGGTTGTATTTTACCTCAAAACCCGCAGGTATTGAGCAAACATATTTTGCTATGCGTACCATCTGGTACCTGTTTTTTACCAGAGAACAGAATGTGTTTAATCATTAAATCAAATCCTGCAGTAGTTAAATCAAATTAATTCATACAGATATATGCATTTTTTCCCCCTGTGGTTTCTCCTGTCAAAGTAATCTGGTTACTTTATGTGACAGCAAATGAAGTCACTGGACCAAATTCTGCTCTTAGATACATTCACATAACCAACAGGAAGTCAGTAGGTTTGTACAAATGTAAACACTCCCAGAATAATCAGATATGAACAATAGTTATTTTTAATAAAAGTATCTTACATACATGGCAAAGCACTGTCTTCTATTTTTCTATTTTGATCCTCATTACTTAATCAGTAAATCAGAAATAACTGAATATTAGTTTTAAAGGTATGCATCAATGTTCTTCACTTTATTTTTACTCTCAGTGTAGGTCTAATAACATCTCTGATGCTGGTCAAAATTCAAATAATGAAACTTTTATCTAGTTCTCCGACAGCTTCAATTAGCAAAGTTTTTTCAAAGAACAAATCATTTTTAGAACTGTTGCTTCATAACCCATTCTGTCCATTCTTCACTTCATTGGTTTCTGCCCTCTTTTATTGCAATTAATGATAGAACAAAGCAGGTGATTATATATGTAGGCTGTTTTTTGTTAAAAAACTTACAAAGTACATTCACTGAATTTTTTGGTACAGAGATTTGGTACAGAGAGATATTCACCTCTCAGCTCAAGAAGTATTATTTCCACAGGATTTTTTTCCTCATCTGGCCTGAGATACTCATGTCATAGAGGTGTTAGTCACTGTGAATTAGTTTGCAGCTTTCATAACATTTTAGATTTATTGCATTCTGTGGTTATTTTATAATCAAGCCCACTTTATTAGAAAGACTTGCAATGTTCTCATACTGTTTGTGTTCCTTTGACAAGCAGTTAATTGCTAAAAAAAAAAAAGGAAATTGGACAGTTTGAAGAACTTGACTTAAACAGCAGTGTTACATAGCATATAGTGGTTGAGCAACCACAATAGAGGTAAAAACGACACAGAGAACAAATCAGGGTGATTACACAGACTGAATACAATCGTTATGGTTAGCAAATATTACTGGAAGATATTTTCCCAGCAGTCTGCTATGAATTTACACATTTTTTTCACACAGACAAGCCAGAAATATTTGCTTTACAGGTAGAGAGAGTGCAAATATAACAGCACTGATCATATACCTTTCTTTTTGTGTAATAGCCACTAAATTACCGAGAAAGTGACAAAAGGTTGTGAGTATTTTACATTGCCTTTGCTAAGTCTCAAGCAATAGTAGCAAAGCTGGTACCTGAAACTAACGTTGTGCCAAGGCACTGTTCAATAGTCTTAGTTAAGTGGAAGAATAAATTAGAACAGACTGAGAACAAAGTTTTAATTTTCAAAGGCAAATTGCTAAATTAAGAAAATTGGTCAAAGGAATTACTTATACTGAAGAGGTTTTTCTCCCAGTAAGGAAGAGGCTAAAATTTCTTTCAAACAGATTTGCAAAAACTACCTAGAATTTTTGTCCCAAACAAATAGAAAAAACTTTTAAGGAAACATCCTGTATTCAATTGAGTGGTCACCTTGAAAAATGAAAACTGATTTCCACACTTATATAATAAAAAGTTTTATTTCAGTTTTCTCAATAAATCAGTACAAGTTTATAGGTGCACACTTTTTTTTTTAATGAAGATAGCAAGTTCAAGATTACAATCCATTCCTCACTAAGATGAAAACATTATTTGGTGGTTAGAAAAAGAGGACCTGCAAAGCGGGTAAATTTTAATCCCTACAAATAATTTTGCAGAAGCTAGAAGGCTGCAATTAGATGCATATCTCACTTTTCCCCTTGATATCAAGCTCTCATCGGGTGCCACCACACTACATATGGAGAATATTTTTGGAATTCCCAGTTCTTTCACCTTCAAGATTTTTGCATAATGAGATTCACTTCTATTCATCTGGTTTTGCTCAGAAAAGCTGATGAATTACGCATTACTTTCTTATAAGAATCCTTCGGTTGGATTCAAGTGATTAAAGCCAATTAATGAACAGAAATTCTAAGTGTTTCTTCATTTCCAGAGTTTTAGATAATGGTCATACCCTCCTGACATAAAACTGGCCTGCTTCTGACTGAGTTCTTGGTCCTAAGTCATAACACCTTCAACAGCACCAAATACTGGCTCCATGCACAAGTGCCATAGCAAGTATGAAAAATTTCATCATGCATGAAAATGTTGCGTGATTTTCAGAGACATTATCATTTCCTACACAATCCAAAGTTTCTGGTAGTCTTTTAGGCGTTGATAGCAGGACTTCCAGGTGCTGTCAGATTTTGAACTGTTCACAGTCCCTGACCTGAGGTGAGCGGACAATCCTACGCTGTGACTAATCCTGCACTAAAAGTGCTGCCTGTCTCTCTGCCTTGCCCTTTCACTGATCTACAGGCTTAATTCACTCCCAGATCTTGTGTTATTTTTCCAGGATATTTGTAGAGTCATAAACACTTCTGTAGGCATAACAGAGGAAGCTGAAAGCGGAGAGAACTGATGCTACTTTGTTTTCAGTTTACTTCTTTTTCTGCAACACTGTAAGACAGAGGGTGTGAGAAAGATGTGTGAAATCTATTTAGCTACAGGTTCTTACCTGGAATAAACTAATTCAAAGCAAGAATTTTTAATAGAACAGTTTAACTTGCTAAACTACATTAAGGAAATTTGTGGACCAACTAGCTAAAAATCTCTGTCAAACAGCTTTAGCTGCTTAGAAACACGAAGGATAGTCTTTTGGCCTTTGTGCTTTATTATAGGAATGCCAGGTAGGAGAAGACTTTGAATTACATTGATGTGATTTAATGATGAATAATTTAGCGATGATGTGACTTAGCAATGTGGCATATATATGACCTACAAAGGTGAATGATAATGAACCTGGCAAAGCTGAGTTACTTAATGACTCAGATGTGATATGTATGGTTTATCAGTTATGTGCGATATATCGGTTAACAGATTCAAATAGATGCTTGAATAGCTTCCTAATAATTAGGAACAAGGGTTCACTAACTATTCGGGACAGAGCACCAGAAATAAGTAAGGTACTGACTTTTAATTACTAGGCCTTTGGTTTTACTCTAAGTTTTACTCTTTACTTTACTTTGATTTTACTCTAGACTCTGGCAATTATTTTCCTGATGTTGTGTAAATTATCTTTGCCATATTTTTTCCAACCTTGCAGCCACAGACTGCTATTTGTACATAAGATATCAAAAAATAGTACTGAAAAAAAGCTGTATTTAAAGAAATAAGAAACCTCACTCATTCAAGGAAGGAAACAAAGTAAATAAGCCATAGAGGAGCAACTAAAAGTTGCTTACAATAAAACATCCCATTTAAGATTATTGTTATTTTTTTGATGTAACATGCAATCTATTTTTCATAAAACTGCTGTTGAGACCTATTGGTTTATCATGGCCCTATAATAACAGAAAATAAAAGGATTTCAGTTTACTGTTCTCTCTTTTATGAAAGTATAGTTCTACCAAAATCTAAAGGTTCACGGAAAACCCACAGATCCCAGAGGATAGAGTCCCTAAATTGCCTACAGTGGAATATAATAAAACCTGAGCTCAGTGAAACTATGGCTGTTGAACCTTGGTAGGACTGCACTCAGCAGACATTAAGAGGGTGGTGTGGTGCAATGGCCAGGCTCATTACAGCATCTGAGCACAGCTGTGCAGCTGCAGCATGGAAATGCTCCCCAGTCAGTGAGTGAGTGACAGCAAAGTGTAGAGGGACTAGGTGGGTCACAGAGGTGTACAGATTTCCTCACAGTAGTCAGGTCCATGGAATAGTTAAAGAAGTATAACTACTAAATTCAACATGTGTGGTTGCATAAAATAACCCTTAGATAAAAGTAGCTGAATTTTCCCTCACTGTGATAACAAGACATTCTGCTGTGCCATGGGGCTGAGCCACTCACTTTTCTTAACAAGTGTTTCTGTCATTAGCTTTTAAAGTCACCTGAATGAAGTTGAAAGAAGCCTATGGCTAAGCAGCTGTCGAAGAACAGTGCACATGGAAAGCCTAGGATGTCTGTGCAATGAACAGGACTTTCTATAATGTTTCTTTCTGCAAGGATTGAAAGGACAACTTAAACACAGATGGAGTCAATACAACCTCAGATCTCCACTACAGAAATATATATACATAAATATTTAGGCACATATGTGAGTTTAATGGGGAACTAGCAAGCTGACCAAAAATGTGACCAGAATAAAAAAGAATATTTAAAAGGCTGTCTTACTCATTTTGAAGTGTCATACAGTTCTACAGTTCATATTGATGTAAGGCTGTAAAAATTGCCCAGCAGAATAACCTGAATTATTTTTTAATGACATTACGTTGTTGTAAAAACAGTGCCAGATTTAGTTCTCTCTTGGCATGGTGAAAATGTGATTTTACACAGTCTACAAATGTCAGTGAA
The DNA here is from genome assembly GCA_013400655.1 of Mystacornis crossleyi. Taxonomy (NCBI): domain Eukaryota; kingdom Metazoa; phylum Chordata; class Aves; order Passeriformes; family Timaliidae; genus Mystacornis; species Mystacornis crossleyi. The sequence goes on along the minus strand of VYZQ01046422.1, from coordinate 46,424 downwards.
GTTATTCCCTCTGTACACTGGTGACAGGTGTACAGACCACAATGGACAACCTATACTGCAAATATTTCTGCACATTTTTTGTCATTTTGCTCTTTGTGTCCTTGTATTTTCCATGTGTGTTGCACTTACTGCACTGCCTTTGCAAGAGGGCAGGCAGCGAGCTGCTGTTTCCCAGTGATCTCAGACCTGCCATCTGAAATAGAACATTGCAAAATTATTCAAGTAGACGATTGCTGGGATTCTAACAGAACATTTATGAGAGACATTTTATATTCTCTGAAATACTTTCTTCTGTGCCTGCCAAGAGCCATCAAGCTGAAAAATAGGGACTGAGTTACAGACGCAATGCTGAGATAATCTAGCATTTGAACTAACCAGATTAATAAAATGAATGAAACCAGAAAAAAGTAACAAAACAGGTCTACCTATTCCATCATATTTTTAGGAAAGCGTAAATCAGAGATGGTCAAAATTTTCCAGATTTTAAGTTTTTGCCACATACTCTAAATAACACAGCTGTCAATACAAATAGAATCATGGAAACTACACTATAGATAAAAGTTTAATTTATTTCTTCTTTTAAATGAAAGCCTTAGATGCAAATTACCCCAAATGCTTAGAAACCCTACTGGCTTTACAGAAATCATGGCATTCTTCCTGTTGATTTGGTCATAGAGCTTAATGTCTCAATCCAAGAAAGCAACCTAGCACATGGTTTTGATGGGCAGAAGCTGTTTTGTTAACTGAGAATGGGATCTAAGAGTGTAGACAAGTATTGGGTTTAAGAGTGCAGAAGAATCAGGCAAAATATTTTAAGGCACTGGCCCCAGGTCTCAGATCCTCATCTCTGCAGGATACTCCTCAGGACTGAATTCTTTAACAAATGTGAAGCCAAATTTCAGTCAAGTTATTGTGCAATTCTTCCACTTAGTTGAGGAAAGAACTAACAAAAAGTAATTGACTACCCGTAAAAAATAAGCAGAATAAATCTTCCCTATTTGCACAGCTCAGCTTCCTCTTCACAAAGCTCACCATGTTACTTAAGTCTCCTTCAGCATTCTGAAAATTGTTAGAGTGTTGCACAGATACAGCTGAAACAAATTTCTATCATACATTTCTGCTATAAACCCTCAAAGAATCATAGGTAATATTCTAAAACATTTGTATCTGAAAAAAGATTTTTATGTGATCAAAGCTCATCTGCACACCCACAAAAAAGGATAGAGAGAGAACAGCAGGTGGGGGAACTCAAAATACACCCTTCCCAAATACTGCCACACCATCACAACGGCCATCAGCCCATAAAATACTCATTTCTACAAGAACAGAGAAGTGCAGGAGTACAAAAGCAAGGAGAGAACCCAAATTAAAGACTCAAAAGAAGGATTTCTCTGTCTAGGCTTCTCCCAGACCCTAGTAGATCCTCAGCAGCAGTCTGGATATTCAGCCCATCAACATGAGTTATGCCTACAGCACCATTTGATGGTTTTACGCTAGCTGAGGTGGGGTAATGTGCCTAAGGATGTGGGACATATGGTGGGATGCAAAGGAATTGCATTTCAAAATTTATTCTGGGATGTTTAGAAGACAAGCCAAAGGTGGGAAAATAAGCGATACAGGCAATTTGGGAAGGAAAATGTGTGAGGATAAGGAGAGACAAAGAGGCCAGTCAGGTGCAGTTTTCTCCTTAGTATGCGTCTCTAGCCAGAGCTGCACCTGACCAGCTCAGCCTGTCCTATCTTCTTTCAAAGTTCTTTCAGTGAGGGATCCCCTACTGCCTGCGTTTGGGTGCCAGCAATTGCAGTCAGACCACGAGTCAGGAATTCCCTGTGCCTGTGTGGAGAGATGTGATTGAGTGAAACCCAGTGGCAGCTTTGGGCGTGTGTACATGTGAGTGTGTCTGTGCGAGTGCAGGGTCTGCTCCAGCAGCTGCAGCGAGGCTGCAGCCTCAGGGGCTCGTGTGTCCAGGTGACAGCAGCTGAGGAGACTGGGATGCAGTGGCAGCTGCTGGGCAGGCCGAGTGTCTGAGCTGGGGGGCTAAAGAGTTCCAAGCTGTACATGTGTGTATATATTTTTTTTTTTCACTAGAGTATTTCCATCCCGCAAGCCGGGGATGGAAGTGGGGTGAGCTCCATGTGAGTGCTCTGTGTGTCTGATCTGTGTGGCCAGCCATGTTTATGTGTGATGTTCATGTTGTGTGCACTCTGTGCGTGTGCATCCTGAGAATATATGTTGGACCTGGGGCGTGAAGCTTACCCATTTCAGGGCTATCAGATCCAACAAAGTATAAATTCACCGCACAATCTGTTAAATAGTTTTTAGTAACTATCTTAATTCTTAATTGCCCCAATTCTTTAAACAGCTTAGATTACTCTTTTCTGGCACATATTTAATTATTGTCATGATACAGTCTCTTTTAAAAACAGTTTGAAGTATTTCTAGAGTGTACAGCCAACTGTATTTTTCCTCTTTGGAAGACTTTTTAATTTGAGGATATTTATGTATTTAAGTATTTTCATCTTCAGTGTTGAACAATCCTGGAGCTCTGAGTATAATGAGTGTCAGAAGAAAGCGTTCTAAAACGTTGTTTTGGGGTTTTTTAAAATAGCACAGGGAAAATGACATATTCTGCTTATCAGAAGTAAGAAAGGAAGTTGGGAGTTTTTACCTGTAGTGGCTTTTTTTTTAATAAGTCTAGGGGAACTTTTTAGAAAATGTTAACTTTATTGTTTTTCACTCTTCTCTCTAATTTGCATGTGACATTATGTTCTTTTCCAGACAAGTCTAAGAATTTCTAGCTGACATTGACAGGAGTATCCTCACATTTCCTTACGTAGAGTTTAACTTGAAATGTGCATTCATTCTGTAATGAGTCAGCATTTCTGGATGAATGTTCCAACATAAAGAATTTTGCTGTGTATATCTCTTAGCAACTGAGAAATTACACCTTCAATTTCATTTTAAAATTCCCATGTTTAATAAACCTTTTTTTTCCCCCCACTATGGAGTGAATACACGAATTATCAAGGCTTGCCTTGGACTCTTGATAATTCAGCTGTCTTGTACCAGAAAAATGCGAGATATTGTTCTGAAGGATGGTGAAAGAATCCCTGGACAAGCGAGAATTAGCAACTGCCAGGGTCTTCCAGTTGTTGGGCCCATTGCAGCCCCTGCCAAGGCCCCGGCAGGCAGGAGAGACCAAGCAGGTACAGTCACAGAGCTCACCACAGCTGCTGGGTCCAGGGAATGGTCACATATGCGAGGTGACAGCCACCTCTGAGAAGTGAGGATGGGGTGAAGGCAAGGACAAGCACAGCTTTCCTTCCCACTTCTCCTTAGCAGCAGAAAACTGGCAAAGCCAGCTCTTCCTGTTCTCTCTCCCTCCCTCCCCCGTGGTTTTGCTTATGCTGCTGAACAGGCTGGAGCCAGTTTTGTGTTCTTTAGTTCCTGTGAGGATATGATCCGCTGTTCTAGGATAAAATTTGAGAAAGCATCCTTGCTTGAAGGGGAGTTTTGCTTCTTGGTAGGTATTGTATGGAGCAATGCTGGCCAAAACAAATTAGAGAGTTTAGCTCTTTTTAATAGTTAAGCAAGCCATACAGTGCCTTCAAGGCAGACACTCAATGAGTGGCAAACCTGGTATTAATTACAATTAAATATTTTCATACAGGATTGCAGCAGCCTTGCAGAAGCTCTCACAGCCCTATAGTATCATTCATAGCCTAGCAGAGGACACTAAGCAAAAGTCCTGTTTGACTAGGACTGACAGTCTAAACGCAGTTCCATTTTTATATTTTTGTTTCAGAAGCTCACACATTTGCTAAGGAGACAACATGGTCAAGGACCTCCTGACCATAATATTGGCAGGATTCCTTTCTTTCTCCTTTACTCAAAGCAGAAGGTCATTGTAACAAATATCCATAGGTTTTCAGTACAGAAAGGAATCAAATATCCAGTGCTGCATAGGTCTTTGGCACACTGTATCACTCTAAACTCTAATGCTGCAAAGTGTAAGGTGCTATTCCAATGGTGCGACAGTTTCAATGTATCAAATTTGACACCTTTTCAATAAAATAGGCTAAATTTAGATAACCATATGCTCATGCTGACAAGCTAGCTTCTCCCTGGTATGTGTTTTCATGAAAGAGTACAAGAGGGCCTCGAAGTTTAATTATTCTAAAATTAATTCAAAATATTGTATTAATTTACAGTAGAAAGGTCAAGTTGCTTAGCAAACAGCAGGAATGAATATTTTTTACTTAATGCACTAAGATTCAGCTATAAAAATTCCATTAATGTTAATAGGAGTCATGCTGCCAAATTCAAAAATCATACTATAAATATTTTATCTGCCTATGCTGTTACTGCAGTCTAATAAACCTTGTACAATTAAAGCCCCTTCTCTCTTGACTGCCTGCTAAGCAAAGTTGAAGAGTACATACATATGAACAAAGAAGTTCTACTCTGCATTGGGGCGGCCTCACCTTGGGTCCTGTGTGCAATTTTGGCCACCACAGTATACGAAAGACATGAAGTTTTTAGAGAATGTACAAAGAAAGGCCACGAGGACAGGGAAGGCTCTGGAGGGGAAGTCTTATGAGGAATGGCTGAGGTCGCTTGTTCTGTTCAGCCTGAAGAAAAGGAGACTCAGGGGAGACCTCACTGCAGCTGCAGCTTCCTTGTGAGGGGAAGAGGAGAGGCAGGCACTGATCACTTCTCGGGGTGACCAGTGACAGGACCTGAGGGAATGCCATGAAACTGAATCAGAAGAGGTTTAGGTTGGATATCAGGAAAGGGTTCTTCACCCAGAGCGTGGTTGAGCACTGGAACAGGCTCCCCAGGGCAGTGGTCACAGCAGCAGTCCGACAGAGTTCGAGAAACGCTCGGACAATGCTCTCAGGCACAGGGTGTGACTCTTGGGGTGTCCTGTGCTGGGCCAGGAGCTGGACTGATGATCCTCATGGATCCCTTCCAACTCAGCTTATTCTGTGATTCTATGGTGTATTTTATCAATAGAGATGTATTTATCATTTGTGCTTCAGCAGCTTAAGGAGATGGGCCAGTGTCACAGTTACATTTCAGTCTTTCCATCATTTTAAAGGATTTTTAAACTGAGAAATTAAAAATGCAATTATTTTCAAAAAATCCTCCTCATTAGCAACCAACACTGACTTTTTCTTAACATGACTGTCAACAATATACAATGCTAATCTATTCACTTATATGTGATTAGGTCATAAAGGCTGATTTAATTCAGTATATATTATTTATAAGATCAACATCACTCTAAAATTCACTTCTTTTTTGATGTGTCTCATTGAGCATTGTGATTCTCTTGATTGTTCATGCTCTGTGGTCCTTTTGGTTTAAAGTAAGCTGAAATCTGAGCAATAGATCACATAGCTGAAGGCAGATAAAATTTTCAGTCTCCACTAACATAAAAATTACATGAATAAATGCATTTCTAAAAATGGAATAATTATAAAGTGATCAATGAAAGCCTTATGTTTTACCAGTTTTTTTTAAAACAAAATCCCCACAATTTAAATGATACATAATTGGATGCCTTGTACATGTTTTTAAAAAATTTCTATATTTGTTGAAACTTTAAGAATTACAATATCTTAACAAATGTGCAGAATCTGAGTTAAAAATCATAATTATAAAAGAAAATCAGAAAAATTACAGTTCCCTGGAGACACAATCCAAGCAATAACCAGAATATTAAATTGAATACATCAAGAAAATTTGCACCACACAGAATTAAGAAAAAAAAATTAAAAAACCAAACCTCAAGTTGTGAAATTAATGTAAACATTTGAAAATATTTTAGAAATGTGCTTCCACCCTTTTTATCAACAGAGGAACTTCAATAGATTCGTGAGAGAAATATGAAGAATTTCACTTTGGGGAAATTGGTACAAATATATAGCAGCTGCAAAAAATTATTTCCTTGGTCCTACAAACTATGTTTCCAGTTGCATGTGAGAAAATGGAGGTAAAGACCTGAATGTATTATCTCTCTATATATGTAAACTAAATATTGCTCAGTTACACTTGCTGGTGGGCATTTAACAATGTCAAATGTGGACTCCTTTCAGAGTTTTACATATGTAAATATTTAGAATTATACATGTTCTTACACAAAGAACATTGCTAGAACAGGTTTTCTCTTCTTTTTTCAAAGGAGAAAGGAAAGAAATTCCTAGGTCCCATATCTTTCTTCAGAACCCCTGTATCTCATGCACCTGAATATCACATGCAGTGCAATTGTGGAAGTCCCTTTATTTGTTTTGGACTTTCAGTAACACCACTCATAACATGTCACCCTTTAATGTGCAGCTTTAAATCTGATTGCTCCATTAAAGTCTGCTTGATATCAATGTCAAGTACCACCTCTTTTCTGATGGGCAGATTTTCTGATGGCAAAATAGTTTTCATTACAGAGCAGTGGTGAATTTTCAAAAAAAACCCTGAATATATTAAATTCACTAAAGTTAGGGGTGGAACTAGGGACATCAATATTCATGATGGCTTTGGACAGTGTAATGCACCATTTAGATTATTCAAAGTAAAACTGGAAAATGGCTGGAAATAATTTCTAGAAACGTTTTGCTTACATAAGAGATAATGCAAGGAATCTTGTATATTTGCTCATGAGTATGTTCTGAATATGCTTTAATCCCTAAACTGTGTGATAAGTAGGGAAAAGTAAGTCCATAGCACATCTACTTTTCTCTAATATCCAAAAATCCATACTTTTCCCCCCAATTTTCTGTCATACATTTCCTTGAAATTATCTCTTCACAATATGTAGTTCTAATATGCTAAAAAATCTCTGCTCAATGTAAATAATAAAAAAAAGAAGATTCGACAAATCAAGCTTGTCAGTGAAAAGGAAGTCGTCTCTTCCAAATGTAATGTTACTTTACCAGTACAAATAATTTTTTACTTTAGCATTCCTCAAAAAAACTCCAAATTGATAGCAGATTTAAAATATAGGATTAATTATTATAACATCTTTCAAAAATAGCCAATTTCAAACAGTAATCTTTTAACCTTTCTCTGAAAAAAATATGAAAACATCAATCATGATTTCATTGGAAACTTCATAAAATATTTCAAAAATGAAAGTTGCATTTAATTATATGCCATGAAATACATTTATAGATAAATCATATGCAGCAAATGCTGTTTTCAGTGGAAGAAATATAAGTCAAGATTTGCTTAATCATTTTAGGGTGTATTAATTACTATTCAGATACTGGTAGCCCTTCTCTGTCCTTCTTTGTCCTTCATATTCTGTGGAATACAGGAGTAATTCTCACTTTGAGGGGATATTGGACAGCCATTTTATATGTGGGTCTCCATAACCTAGAAAACTAATTCATCCTGTATTTCAGGCATCACCAAGAAAAAGCTGATAGATTTTAATGAGGTGAAGACAAGCCTCTTTAAAACTATCACTTAGACAGACACCTGCTCAGCTGAACTCTCTAAAGCAATTGGTATAGCCCATCGCCCCAGAAGTCACAGGAAAAGGGTGATGCTCAGGGATTTAGGCACGTTAAATATGCAGTCAGGTTATTGCATGTAGTTCAGTTCCTAACTGTCTCTGGATAAGCGACTTCTGTATCCATCTCTGAAATTCAATATGTAGCACACTAACTCAATTTAGGTAAAATCTTTTAACAATCTTGCAGATATTTAGCTTCATATACACATCTATATGCATGGTTTATTTTTAATGCTGTGCTATGGAATGCTCCATATCTGCACTTTTCTAATGGGCTTCTGACTCCTGATTGACTCTTGATTCTTTAGTACATTTTAATAGACGTAATATGACGCACTTTCTAGAGCATTTTTTCTTCACAGAGATACCACTAGAATTTCATTGAGACGATGGTGATGCTTAGAATCTGGTGTTAATAGCTGATACTAACCTAGTGTGTTTTCTGAAAGGTTACAATAAAATAGAATTTCTGGGAAGAATATTCTAAAATATCCAGGGATGGGTGTGCAATACAGAAATGTTGTAATCTCTCCTGTTAATCTCATGAAATAGAAGTGTTTCACCCAGCTGGGAATTGACTTGGTCCCACAGAAAGTAAAGTCTTGTCATTAAATTAATGAAGAGCCAGACCAGACTCTAAGTACTGAAAACATACGCCTATGTTCTCCTCACATGACCCAATTTTTTAATTCACATTTCTATACTTGCACCCCAAACAAAATCTTCTAACCTGTTTTGCTGAAGGAGCAAGGTGAAACAGTTATATTCAAGCAAAACTAAGCCAAAAGGATTCAGGCACAATGTCCACCTGGTCCATCCTCTTGCCCTGGAAAAAAAATGTATTCTTCTACATATGCGGGAAAAGAAATCTTCCTCACATTTAACATTTCGTGTAGGTCTTTTCCTATGGTTCTCTACATAGCAGCAGCTTTGTCCTATGCTATTAATTATAATGCAAGACAAGCATTGCACCCGCATTGAACATTCTGAGTGTTTCTGACTTCTTTAATGCAAAACAAAGTAAAATCCACCTGACCACTTCTGTGATTCATTCATCTCAGTTGATATCTTCTTTAGTTTTCCCCTGAAAAAGCTGAAAACCCTTATATTTCTTCAAAGTCAGAGGTCTGTAAAACTAAACTCTTTATGGGAACAGTGAATTCAGCTTCCCCAGGTAAAAATGTTACATGTAAAAATGCAGCTAGTTTTTGTTATGAAAAAAAAAATTATATTTTAATAGGCTCACATTGTATCTTATACATATCTGGTTAAATGGTTCATAACCCCTATGTAAATATTCTTTGAAATTCACACAGATGTGGCAAGGACAACATCAAGTCTATATAAAAATGAAATAATGTCATTATTTTACGTAAATTTTTAAATTCCATGAAACTAATAATGTATTAGATTCTATTGCAATTTTCCATAGCAGCTTAGTGAACATAGCAGTTTTTTGCACGTATAATGACATATAATGTTGTCTACCAGTGCAAAATAATGTAAACAATGAACAAAACAAATATTAACTCAATTTTCATTTTTAATATCTGATCCTTACAGAGATGTCAGTGGTGAGACTAATTTATTTCACTGAGGCGGGAGCAAGATCTAAGTAGCCAGTAATGTGCCCTTCAGCTTCATGTTCACTCAGTTCTGTTCAGTTAACACACTTTTCCATTGCTGTGACAATTTTAAAGCATTTATTCTGTAAATGAATAGTCAGCTTTCATGCAAACAGTCCATTAGCATTAATCATATGATTCGCAGATACATTGACAAAAAAGTGTTTGCTATATTTCTCTTGTCCATGACAAATGAGTAGTTCATAAGAAACGAAAAATAACAATTTAAAAGGAATATTAGAACAACTAATCTCTTGACACATTTCATGTCTCATCTGAAATAAGAAAAGCTGTATTCCAAGTACGGAGGATGATGTTTCTGTTGGTCAAAATATAATTATTTGCCTACTTTATCACTGATACTGTTACGTAAATCAGCATTTACATTTCCTGATATTCTTCTCTTTGGATTCTGAAGAATCCCAGCTTACTGGAGTACAAATGTGCAACTACATAAAAATAATTAAATGAACTGAGTGATTTGCATTGACTAATATAAACAGATACTTCCTAAATATTACCTTAGAATTTTAAGGTATTAAAATCTTATAGCTTTCAAGACATGCACCTTCACTAGAGTTTGACTGAAAACTGCTATGCAGCCACTGGAAAAAACCTGCATTAGGGCTTCTGCCTAACCGGAAATTATGCTGAACCTGAACCAAAGCCCAATGAATTCAGTCTGAGTTTTGTTCTTTCAACTTTAATTTGCACTGAAATAAGCCCTTTGCACACAATCTCCCATTTCTTCAACATTTAAGGAATGCTTACAACTGTCGAAGAATATTTTTCCTTTCAATATCAGTTCAGAATGAGATTTTGAAAACCATCCCAGGACTCTGCAAAATGAAAATCAGCCTTGGATTTGTGTGTTAAATAATAATCTTCAGAAGCTTGTTATTTTGCAGATGGAGATTTTAGCTGCCATGTTGTCCTTCTAAAAATAACATGCAGTTTTCCAGTGAGCATGCAGTCAACTAGCAATATCAGTGTGCGTTTTTATCACAAAGAATCATTTGAGAAATCCATCTTTAGAGGTTTCTATAATCAAATCAGAAAAACTCTTAGATTTATACATAAGGAAAAATATTTTTAAAATCTTTAAAAACATGACACATCTCAAAGTCCTTTAATGTTTCACAGTGGAAGAAAAAAGACAACAGATGAATGTGATAATGGATAGACTATCTAAGAATTAATCGACATTTTTCAAAGTGACAATGCTGGCAAACTACAAGAATGGAATGTTAAGGTATTTATTGTAAGCCAAGAGGAAAAGATTTATATGCATCATCTCCAAGCCAATATGTAATAAAATCCATTTTCAGGCTTGGCATAAAATACAATCAAAAGGCCATTTGTGACTCTGAGCCCACGTGTCCTTCTTATGTTGTAAAGTACCCCCAAATTTCCAGCACCATTTTGGCCCTTTTCTTAAAAGGGCAGATACTATTAATTAGAAATGCACTTGTATATTTTTTAGTCCTGATCCAACTCCTACTGTTGCCAGAGAAATATTTTCTGTTGAATTCAGAATGAATTTAAAAAACGTTTAAAAAAATTAAGTAAAACTTATTATTTTATTCTTTATTAAAATAATTGCTGTTAACAGAGATTCATTTGAGACTGCCCCAGTGGCTTACCGGTAAGTTGATGGGACATGAACAATATATTTCTTAAACCAGCTGTAAGGCAGAAAAGCTGAGGTTACTATTTGGATTCCCTGGTGAAAAGCTGCAATTGTTTCATTTATAGGTAAATGTATTCTGGCTATTCCTAGCGTGACCTTGGCAGCCAACTGTGTTGCCCTTAGTGTCAGCAGAAGGAAGGCTGTTGGTGTCAGTGGGCTTTGGATCAGGCTTTAAAGACAGAGGAAGCTTGCTTAAGGAGGAAAACAGACATAAAAATAGTCCTGATTTCCCATGTTTTGTCACTTAGAGTTTAGAATACCAACAAGACATTTTAAACCCTGAAGAGTAATTGTTGTAAGTCAATTATTTTGACCCTGTAAGTTTTTTTACAATTGTATACAAGAATAAAGAAGAGCAAATCTCTATGGCTTACAAAAAAAAAAAAAAAAAAAAAAAAAAACAACAAAAAAA